>JAJOOO010005202.1:0-13913 GCA_029582685.1 Solanum piurae
AACTACTATTCACCTCTCTATTTTACTTTTCAATTATTATAATATTATTTCTATTATATTACTAATTGAGTCTTTATCATTTGTAGTTATTTTCTAATGTAATATAACATTTAACAAGTTACTACTTCCGCCCAAATTAATAATTTTTCTATTTTATTTTTTAAAATAAATGGTCACTTTAAATATGTAACTTAAAGTTATTTTAATATTATTTAAATTATATAAGTTTATTGGTTAAGACTCTAATATTTGTAATTATTTTCTAAGTAATATAACATCTAAAACCTATTATTGATAAGTATACTACTTCCATCGCGAATTAACAATTTTTCTAATTTGATTTTTTAATTTTTTTTTGTCATTTTAAATATGTAATTTAGATTATAATTATTTTTCATTATGAAGTATGCACAAAATTTACATGATAATTCAAACAATCTACTTTTTATGTTATAGTGATAAATTATTAAACTAGACGTTTTAAAGAGCATGAAAATATTTGATGCAATAGTTCAAAATGGAATATGGGAAGTAAATTAGTACACGAAAGAATTGGATACAAGATGAAATTGTTAATTTAAACAACTTTTAGCTACACATAAAAAATAAGGACAAAAATGCTCATTTTGAACTCCGTAATACATTAATAGAACATTTATGAGAGTAACGTAATAGTCTTGAAAGTTGAGTATTTATGTAAAATTTAAAATAAATTTTACGATAATACAATAATTATGATGCAATTATATTTCATCAATGATTTCACTTTTATTTGAATTGTTCGTTAATATGTATCATATATAATATTTATCTCAATTTATGTTATTTAGAATAAAATATAATTTTATATTAAATGAAGAATTTGAAAAAAAAAACTTTTGTATTACATAAAGATTGTAGAGTGATTATTTGCAAAAAGAAGAAATGATTTATATTATAAAATAAGAAAATAAGAATGAAATAGAAATAATAATATAATATTGAGGAGAGAGAAAAAGATTCCTTTTTAGAGAGTAAAATAGAGAATTGGGTTGGAGTTGGTTATCTGAAAAAATAGAAAACTCTATATTTGGAGAGTAAAATAGAGGATAGGGTTGGAGAGGCCCTCGTATATTGAATGGGTAAATAGTACTTAAGTTGTGAAAGAAAGTGTGACGGTAAATTGTAAGTATGAGGACTGATAGGTAAAGATTGACTACTTGTCATGAGGTCTTAGTGGGTGTGTGGCTCTTAATTTTATCTAATATTCATAAGTTAGACTAGTATGTGAGAAATTGTATTGATAATTGTTTTTAGTAATAGACATTAAGCTTGAATTTGAGAAGAGATTAAGAGAAGCATCTTAGAAAGAGATCTTAGAACGAGTCTTAGTACCTGCATATGGAGAGTTCAGTAGCCATGAGATAAGCTTTTCCCGAGTATTAGAGTAAAGCGAATGTAGACCAGTTTAGAGATGATATAATAGATCCATAGCTTTAAAGTGTAGTTTCAAACCTAAGGGGGAGATGATAAGATGAGAAACCAAGTCAAGTGTTGAGGATGAGATAGTGATGTCTTTAGAAAGAGTTTTAAAGGTACATCAATCCATTCATACTTTAGCGTATTACTCAAAGTTCAGTTATTACAACATCTTGTTGACGTTTATAATATCAGAATTGTGCCTATGAGCTACGATCATACTTCAGAGAGTTTGACATCTATGCTTAGTTCCAAGAACGAGGGGAAAAGATTTAGCCCATCAACCTCGAGCTTAATTCATAAAGTTGTAGATATCAGCCTCATGATATGAACCTATTCATATAAGCATTCATGTCTTATAGTATGTTCAGTCTCATAAGTTCATGTTTTACTCTCAATGGCTAACAACATAACGTTATGCCATGCATATTCTTATATTAGATATCTCGAATGAATCGTGCTTATGATCTTTCTCCCTAAAGTCTTTTCAGTAATCCTTTTTAGTTTTGAAGAATGGTGTTGTTGATACTAGTTATGTGATGATGGAGGAGAAGATTTCTATTTCATATTGTGATAGTGATGGTGTGTTTATTCAATCTAAGGTTATGAATATGGAGGAAAAAGGAGATAAAGTTTTAGAATGAGTACTAAGTCAGCTTCCTGGTGGTAATGCATGAAAATTCAGTTGGTAGAGATGATGAGAGGATGAGAAGTTCTTAGAAAGTGGGTTAGTAGGAGTCTATGGAGTGCCTAAGGTTATAAGCTTGAATGTGGTGTTTTTAACATTTGGACAATGTGTGATACATTAGGTGTTTCGTGATATGAGCTCAAGGTTATCTGAATGTAACAGTAAGAAGTAGTGTTCTTGGGATGAGATTTCCTACAGAGGTCTAGAACCTGAATCTTGTGATTTAGATCAGAATAAGCACCCTATGTTAAGTACTTTATGATTCTGAGTTTTAGAATTGAATATAGTAAGAGTAACTCCTTTCCATTCTCAGACCAGTTGTCATTCAAGGACGAATGATTCCAAGGGGGAGATATTATAACACCCTGAAAATTTCTAAGTTGAGACTCGAATCATTCATTATTTACTTGTAGGGTCATATCGGGTAATTTTTAAATTTTCCATATGTGTAAAGGTAAATTCTTTATTGTGGTAATGATTTTGGATATCAATTAAGGTCACTAGAAACTCCTAGCACAAAGTAGAGTTGAAAGTTTCCTTATCGATTAAGTTTTGATGTAAGATTCTACTTGGGTCAACTTCAAACGACCATATCTATTAGAATATAAAGAGTTATGTGGCCCATAACCTATCAAATAAAAGATATTTGAATCTATTTTTGCCTCCAATTTTGTGTTAATCCAATTTATGAGTAAAAAGTTATGACCATTTTAGTAAATGATATAGTGCAGTGACGAATTAGCCAACGTGAAAACATTAAAAAAGGTCCTTTTGTCTTTTTACCTCCAAGAAAATCCTAAACAAATTTCTTGACTAATTGAAGATCCAAAACAATCAGATTTGCATCTCTTAATCCATCATTCACTTATCTCTCAAACTCTAAGACAAAACCCTAAGTAAAAATCAATGTAGTAGACTTCATTCAAGATTCTTCCAATCTTTTTCAAGATTCTTCTTCAAGGTAAGTCTTTCTCCAAGAATTACATTCTTTTCAACTCAAATTCCTCATACAATTATGAATCACTAATGAAAATCATAATTCTTAGCTATAGAGATTTCAAGAAACTAATTCAAGAATCTGAAGAAAGGTTTTCTCGATTGTTTACCTTCAAGGTAGGGTTCAAGACTTCTAATCAAGATTCTTCAAGAACCTTGTTCTTCCAGGTATGTCAAGCTATCATAGTGTTGGACTAGTTCGTCCTCACATCCTACATCTACTTGCAGATCAGTACAAGAGTAATCTAGGATTCTTTTCCTAGATTTGAGTATTCTTGAGAGAAGTTGATTTTGAGTTCTTGAGTTCATGTTTCTTTTTAAAATTATATTCCTAATTATTGAGTTTGTATATTGTTATTGAGATCCTTGAGTTGATTTTTTCATGTCTATATTTCAGCATTAACCCTATTTTGAGTTATAAATTTTGAAAAGCTTTTTTTAAAGCCAACACTTGAGTTCTTAAACTGAGTTTTGAGAAAGTAAAGATGAGTTTTGAGAAAAGAGTTTCTAAAACATGATTAGTATGACAATCGAGTATGCCATCAATGTTTAAGCAGTATGGTATCTAGATATACATTCAATGTTTTTGCAGTTTGACTTCCCAAGTCATCAATGATCATATTACAATATGATTTTGAAATGTTTTTGAGAAAGAGTTTTCAAGTATAAGTATAAGGGGACTATGTATTCTCAGAGGCATCAATTTTTACATTGATAAAAGAGAAACTGATTCTAAATGAGTTATGAGTTCAAAATTTATTTCAAGAGCAGTTACCTCTTTTATGAAGGTAGTTTGAGCAATTATCTCAAACCAGAGGAAGAGTTATATTTTTTTAAAACATATGAGCATGAGTATATATTACTGGGAGTAGTATTGAGCACCGATATGGGGGAGATTTCAGACAACTCACAGCCCCCATAAACCATGTATGCCAACATGGTTAAAGGGTCATACTTTTTAGATTATTCCTTATTGATTTTAAGCATTTCTTAGTGGATCCATTTAGTTGAGGTGTCCTATATTCCAGCAAGGTATATGATTGTTCTGGTAGTGGGCGACACTTTGTATCATCATGTAGCTCATAGTGATGGTTGTCAGTTAGAGAATCTCCCAATAGAGTTAAAGTGCATTTTAATATATCGTTTATTATGTTGAGTTCAGAGATGAAAAAGTATTTTGTAAAGCTTTAAATAATTTAACTTTTTTATTTCTTTACATTCAGCCTGAGTATATTGTTATCTATTGCAGTCCTTTGTTTCAGTTATTTGTTATTCAACTATATTACATACTCGTACATTCAATGTACTGATTTCATTCGACATGAATCTTTTAATGATGTAGATACAGGTTACTAGGATCCTCAACAAGAGTCTGCTGAGATCACTTCATCCGCTCGTCTTCTTATGAGTGAGACCTCCTTATTTTCGGAGTACTCTAGTTTTTATTAGTTGTTACTAGTAGTTCTCTTGAGTAGTCGCATGTCTTGTCCCAACACTCATCCTTGTATACATTAGAGGCTTCATAGATTGACAGTTTTGGAGCTCTTTCAGTTTCAGATGTTTTATATAAAACTTATGTTTCATACTTAGTATATCCAGTTCAGTTTTGAAATTCAGTAAAGTGTTTTTAAATGCTTCTTTCAATTTAATGTTTATGTATGCTCAAGTTAATTTTCCTCTTGTAGTCAGTCAGGATGAGGGTTCGCTTGGAGACTAACAATGATTCTTGAGTGTCGGTCATGTCCAGGGTGTAGGCTGGGGTCGTGACACTCCACCCGGTCACTGGCCTAGAAGGTAGAAGCTCATTTTTTGCCTTTGGGACTACCATTATTCCTTTCTTTTTGGGGACACATTAAACCAGACTTACTCATTGGTTGTCCGAAGTAGGCAAGATCACACTTGCATCTAACCACTGTATGATTATTTTCTTCACCGCTTTATGCATTGGAGGATCTAACCTCTGTTGGTGTTCTATGCTTGTCTTACAACCCTCGGTCAAATGAATTTTATGAGTACAAACACCCAGAGAGATTCCCACTATATCTGTAATAGACTAACCCAACGCTCTAATGTACTTCTTCAAAATGCCCATCATTGCATTAACTTTCCATTCTTCTAAATCATTTGCAATTATTATCGGCAATGTATTCTCAACCCCCTAGAAAATATAACAAAGATATGAAGGAAGCACTTTCAACTCCAACTTTAGAGGTTCTATTATGGATGGTTTGGATGGTGGCACTTCTCGATTGGACAATTAAATGTCTAATTTCTTTGGATTAGATGTGAAATATCCCACATCTACAAGGGTAGCAACTACCTCATCATAGTCAGTTATCTCTTCTTCATCATAATGGAGCAAGTTTCCTGCCAATGATTCTCCACTATATGCTGGTTCACCAATACTTGCCATGACTTCATCAGATTGGTCTAGATGAGAGACCACATAGATGTCACTCGGATACTTCATGGACATGCAAATAATGAAATTAACTTCTTCCTCATTTAACCGGAACTTCAGCCCTTCCCCTTCACCATCGACCAAAGCCTTTCCGGTATCCAAGAAAGGCCTCCCAAGAATGATGGAAACTTCAACGTTAATCTCACAATCCAAAATTACAAAAAAGGATGGAAATACGAATTTGTCCATTTTTACAAGGACATCATACACCACCCCTACCAGCCATTTGATTAATCGGTCTGCCATCAGTAGCCTCATCTTAGTAGGCATTGGTTCCTCGATCCCGAGTTGATTCAACACCTTCAAAGGAATTAGGTTTATGCTCTCTCCAAGTTCACATAAGGCCATGGAAAATTTGTGCTTTTCAATGGTACATGGTATGGTGAAGGCCCTAGGATCACCCTTCTTCACAATCACATTGTTGGTCATAATGGCACTACAAGTTTTAGGGAGCTCAATAGATTCACAATCTATTAACCGCTTCTTTCTGAATATCTACTTCATAAATTTTGCATAACCATGCATCTCAAGCAACACATCCACTAAAGGGATATTTACCAACAAATCATTAACTACCCTTAAGATCTTTTGAAATTTGGCACTATCATCATTTTTTTTCAATCTTTGAGGAAATGGGAGAGTTATTTTGATTGACATTTGAATAATTGGAGCTATTACATCACCATCTATATCATTTTCTTTTGGATAATTTTCAACATCAGCCACTTGTGATCAACCCATTGCTTAGGTGGTTTATTATCAGCAACCACATTCATGCCACCGTGGTTATTAGCCAATGGCTCAGTGCGCAACACCTTACCACTCGGAGTTACTATAGCCGACACTTGGGTGTCACTCTTTGAATCAACAACCACATGATGTGCCAATACTTCTTTTGAACTTGAACACACAATAGCTACAAGCTGACTCATTTTCTGTTCAAGTAGCTTAATTGATGATGAATGAGAAGTGACCATATTTGTCAATGATGAAAAATCACTCCTCATCCCATGCAAAATCACATTGGACCGTTCAACCTTATCAAGAATCTTGGCTAATAACTTCTCAGTTTGAGCATTCTCCGAGTTGGTGTGGTGTTGTCTCCTTATTTTGCTTATGTAATGAAGTGCTTCATATTTTCCCTTCTTACATTTACTTCCTTCCAATTCTTCATCTTTGTCATACAAATCGATATCTTCCCAACTACAATCACTACTTCTGTTCCAACCTTGATTTTCATTTAGCCTTGGATATCTTAGACTAAAGCCCCCCATTCAGCCGCGTCTTGATTGAGTATCTTCATTATATATGCTCCCAAATCTAGCATTCACATGATTAATCCCTCGACACATGTCAACCACATTTATCGGTCTAGTAGAATCTCCCATGACGTGTTTTGATAACCTTTCAAGTTGAACCATCATTTTAGCTATGTTCTCATCACGTTCTCAATTCTTATGTTCTTGTTCTTTGGTTAAACCCACTTATGGAGGAGACACTTGATCTTCAATCATATGCCAAGATCGGTTGATCTTTGTCATTTCATCAAGCAGTCTTGAAGCCACATCAAATGGTTGTTGTACTACTGCCCCTTGAATGAGTTTTTCAGCCAACCCATTGCTTACGATGAAAAGGCTTCCATAAAAATATTGCAGCAATAACTTATTCGGGATACCATGATTCAGACCAACTTGGGGAATTGAGGTTCTGCCCGTGGCTTTTCCACACATTGTGTTTATGGAACATAGGCAATCAAATATGGCATTGTTGTCTTGTCTTTTATTTAGAATTAGAAAGAGGTATTGTCGTTTAGAAAATGTATCAAATTGAACTATGGCATTTAGCGATTTATAAGAGTATAATTTTTTGTGTTTTCTAAGTCGTTTGTGATATTTATCTGTTGTTAAAATAGTAGGTTTTTTTAAAGAAAAAGTTCAACAATTATAGAATGTACTAATAAATTTAACGGAAAAGGGCCTAAAATACCCTCGAAGTATTGAAAATGGTACACAACTACCCCTCATCCACCTATTGGCTCCAAAATACCCTCATCATCCACCTATTGACTCACAAATACCCTCCCCATCCATCTTTGGGTCCAATTTTAGCCACTTTATTAACGAAGCACCATTTAAAATAATTAAATAATCCTTTTAATTACGTGGAGCTCAACCATTGGTTGCAATTTAATTATTTAATATAATTTTAAACCCACTCATTACCCACCCATTTTTAAGTAAACCCGCTCCAATGCTTATTAAACCCACCCTAAAATATTGAGCATCAAGTCATGAATGAGCATCAAAATATATTTTTGATGTCATGACATTAGAAACATCTTTCTAATGTCATGAATGAGCATCAAGAAATCTCGTAGAAGAGCAAATTCAATAAATAAAGCTTAAGCTTTATTAATTAATATAAATTATAAAAACATACCCTCTATACATGACAAAATATATTTTTTTGTTCCTCTGGAGTCAAATATGAGTTGCTAACATAATGTATGTACAGTTCACATTTGTTGATTATTTGGAAAAAAAAATTATAATGGTGATAGAATTGTAGTCATATAAATCAAACAGGCAGGCAAAATCACTACGACAAATAAAGAATTTAACGATAATAATAAAAAATTTGTTATATTATAATTTTTACGGCAATAATATATATGTATATTCATAGCCAACATTCTATATAAATAACGCTAAAGACTTTAGCAACTTTGAATGCAATAACATTAACTCAATTTTCACTAAAAAAATCTATTCTCCGTAAATATCTTCTTTTTTTGTAGTGAACGAAGTCAAAGGTGAATTCAGCTAAACTCAATAGCTTTAGATTTACATTTTGAATTTTTTATATAAATTTCTAACTCAGTATCTATACAATTCGTCCCTCTAAAAGAATCTTGGATTTTCTTTGTGATCTGATTATTTTAGATTAATATAATGGTCACACTATGGTACATTTTAATACTTATTAAATCCGTCCGACCCAATATAAAAAGAACCCATGGATTCGATCGAGCGGGTAATGGGTGGGTTTAAAATTATATTTTAGGGCGGGTTTAATAAGTATTGAGGTGGGTTTAGTTAAAAATGAGTGGGTAATGGGTGCGTTTAAAATTATATTAAATAATTAAATTGCAACCAATGGTTGAGCGCCACATAACTAAAAGGATTATTTAATTATTTTAAATGGTGCTCCATTAATGAAGTGACTAAAATTGGACCCAAAGGTGGATGTGGAGGGTATTTGTGAGCCAATAGGTGGATGAGGAAGGTATTTTGGAGCCAATAGGTGGATGAGGGGTAGTTGTGTATCATTTTCAATACTTTAAGGGTATTTTAGGCCATTTTTCGTAAATTTAATGTACAAAATTTTAAGTGCAGGGTACAATCTTAATTAAAGGTTCCAATCTCTGACATCGTCGAGACAACTGCCGCCAACCCTTCCATCTTTAGCCCCAACTAAAAAAGGTCAAGATATTTTTTCCCCCAAAAGTTTAATTATTGTATATATTAGATTTTTTTTAATTCAATGTAGAACACTTGCATTTTGCTTAGGTTTGTTTGAATTTTTTTAGAGTGTTCTTTAGTGATAATGTGTTTGTTTAACATAAGTGGCAACACTAGTTGATTCTATAGATGACAAAATTAATTTTCTTGCAAGATCAATTTGTGTCCATCTAGTGTTGACACTTAGCTTTAATTTGGTGATAATGTGTTTGTTAAGCATTAGTATCAACACTAGTTGATCCTATTGATGACAAAATTGATTTTCTTGCAAGATCGATTTATGTTCATCTAGTTTTGACATTTAGCTTTAATTGGATGATAATGTGTTTGTTAAGCATAAGTATCATCACTAGTTGATCTTATTGATGACAAAATTGTTTTTTCTTGCAAGATCGATTTGTGCACATCTAGTGTTGTCACTTAGCTTTAAATTTAGAAATAATGTGTTTGTTAAGCATAAGTACCAACACTAGTTGATCCTATTGATGACAAAATTGATTTTCTTGCAAGATCAATTAGTGTCGATCTAGTGTTGACACTTAGCTTTAATTTGATTTAGTTGTTGGAATTAGTTTGTAACAAAGTATAGTTGTTTGTCTTGTCCTAGACTTTGGTTTAGTTGTTGTCACGAGTTTGGAACTAGTTTAACATTAATGTGATTTAGTTATTGAAATAAGTTCAAATATAGTTTAACTAACCCCTAGTTTGATTTATTATTTGAAATAATGTGTTTTAGTTTGTGGATTTAGTTGTTGAAATTAGTTCAAATATAATTTAATTAACTCCTAGCTTCTTTTGGATGTCAAAAAGGTTACAGATAAATCAAAGAGAATATTAGGAGAGAAAAAATCCACGGTTTATCACTGAAATAAGAGTTCTTAAAACTTCTAGACATATTACAAATTCACTTTAAATATTTGTTGTGTTTATTTAAATTTTGAGCAAAAACTGAAATCCTCGATATCCCAATTATAGGTTGACTGCAAATTTTAGGTTGAATTTAGGCATATTGCTTTGGTATTAATTGTAACAAACCAAATATTTGTCTTGAATGGTTCGAGGAGCATATTTATTAGTAATTCCCCAGTTATGAAAGTTTGTCTTGAGATGAATCCTCATGTCAATGAACTTCTATTCAATTTTTAGCTGGTAAGAGTACACCAACAACATACACGTTGAAATCCCACCAAGGGTGTATATAAACACATGCACAAAAATATTATTAAATTTAAATTATTTTTTTTTTGTTCTTATATACTATTTATTTTTAGTGCATATTCTTAGAAGACATTAAGCGTATAGATTCACATAATAATATTATTGTTTATAAGTGTAGTGATTAGTTCTAATCAATAAGAGGTTAGACATTTAATTTGTTTGCAATACATCACATTGGATGTTGATGTAAAAAAAATTATTTATTAATTATTTAATTCAAAGTTCTAAAATATTCTTGATAAAAGTAAGTAGTTCTTTTTTTTTCTTTATAATGTTCAATATTGTTTTAAGTGAAATTAAAATCATAAAATTCACTACTAAAACTTTTTTGGGCCTCAAAATTTTGGGAGCCTAAAGCACACGCTTTACAAGCTTTACCCTGAATCCCCCAATTGGGGTCTGCGATTTTCTGAGGAATTAGATAGTAAAAGTGCTGCAAGAAATTGAAAACAAGATTTAATTGGTATGTATGTGAAAAAGTATCACTTATAGCCTTGTGTATATATATAGTTTTGTGACAAGCTAGATAAAATTAATGAACAACCAAAACCAACGCAACAAATATTGTAGAGGTAGTATGTCAATCCATTGAATTGTGGTCTTTTTTTGTGTCTAAAGTCTTAAATTTCTCTTTCACATAAACATGAAGTTTTTTAAAAAAAATTTTTATAGATAATGATTTTATCAGTCATGGGAAAATCTCCCTTACTCAAGCACTATACCTCAACATGAATAATTTTAATTCCAATTTCCAAACACAGTAAAATTCAAGTAGATATCAAGATTATGTATATGTTTAGAACTTCCTGTAATTGTGTTACTGAAAAAGTATGAATTTGAAGCTGCCACAGTCTAGAATGATCAGAAAAGAGACATTCTAGTAAAAAAAATAAAACATATATTTAGAAAAAAAAATCTGCTCACCAAACACATCAACATAAAGAGATCCTTAAAGGGTATATAAAGCGTAACAAAATTTGTAACATAAAATATTGTGTCAAGATATGGAAGAGAGAAGCAAAACTTAAATATTTTGTTACAAGTGTTTCATGCTAACTCTCACAAACGAGAATAGGAATGTTCAAATGATAATTACCCTCCACTTCCAATTCTAAGGTTGTAGGTTCAAGCCACCCAGGAATAAAAAAAGGAATCTCATACGGAGGGGGTTAAAAAAGGGATAAAAACACTTGTACCCCAAAAAGAAACAATTTACAAGTGGCTATCCCTTACTTTCATACCCATGTTTGTTACTGCGCTTTTACTGTATGATACCATCATAATATATATATATACTATGATGGTATCAAGAGGAAGAAATAATGCTTTAGTGAACACACTACTCAGTTATATCTTGATAGCATAGAGTATATATATACTATGATGGTATCAAGAGGAAGAAATAATGCTTTAGTGAACACACTACTCAGTTATATCTTGATAGCATAGAGTATATATATGCTATGATGGTATCAAGGAGGAACATGCAGTGTTTCAGTGAAAAAATTGTTGCATATACTCTGATGGTATCAAAGATGAAGAAACAATGGTTCAATGAATAGAATAAGGAGACACTCAAGTAAATAGTTTGGACTGCGGGTTCAATTATGGTAAATGTATTGAGTTAGGTCCAATTTGAGTAAATACTTTGCCTAATTGGTCCAATTTGCATAGTTTTCCCTTTAAAAAAAAAACCACAAAAATCCCACTAGTTTAGGTCTTAATTATTAAGATTCTCAATAGTTTCAAATATTACTTCCTGTACCATATTTTATGCTTAGGATACACGAGTCTGAATCCATGAGATACATGTATCTGCCGAATTTTAAAATAGAGATACAAAATTTATTTATTTAAATTAATTGGTTGGAACTGATTTCCTTAATTAGAGGAGTAATTGAGGATTTTCAAACTACATAGATAACTAATTTTATTCTATTATTCTTTGAAATAGTAAATTCATTAATATTATTAATATAAGATAAAAACATGTATATCTTGGTAATGCAATTTGATTAATTTCAAAGTATTACTCTTAAAATAATAAATTCATTAATTTGATGTATCTATTATCAATATATGATGTATCCAACAAACTAAACACTTAGATACATGAGTGTCCTGCAAGTACATTCATATGTATCATAGAAGTATCTAGCATTAATTTCATGTATTTGTTATAGGTATCTAGTACTAATTTTATGTATATATATAGTATTAATTTCATGTATCTTTTATATGTATCTAGTATTAATTTCATGTATCAAGTAGCAATTGCATATGTTATATCCAAAAACATGTATCTCGAATACATAGTAAGCATATACATCTAATTATGTGTATCTAAATATGGAATATACAAAAAGAAGAAGCATATACATCTAATTATGTGTATTTAAATTCCATACGTTATATCCAAAAATATGTATCTCGAATACATAATAAGCATATACATTTAATTATGTGTATTTAAATATGAAATGTAGCTGAAACACATGAATTTAGGAACAAATCACGACTGTAGAGTATCTGTCGTATCATTAATATCATCGTGTTGTTAAAAATCATGTATCCGAAATTTAATGGTAGATACATATACATGGTCAGACACCCCATTACTAAAAATACAACTCAGATCTTAATTAAGATTACTACTTATTGGATACACATGTTTCAAGGGCTATATCAAAGTAATATTGGTACTACCAAATTCATGTCACGGTAACCAAAGAAAGCCTTAGAAAAACACCAGCAAACAAAACTCTACTCCCTTTGATCATTTTGTGTTGTGGCATAACATAATCAAAACTAAGATCCATTTCTTTCGGAGACAAACAATCAAGACCCACTCTTTTCTCTATAGCAGTTACTTTGATTTGATCTAGTTATAAATGAACAATACAGAATAATATTTGGGTTCAGGAGAATTTGTCGGTCATGGTGATGATATCTTGACAAGAAGAGAGTAGATTAGCTATTGTTGGAATCAAATTGTACGATGAAATTCTTGAATCATAAAGGAGGAGACATAATTGAGTGATAAATATGGGAGGGGAGAATTAAGAGATAGTGGTTGATTTGGAGTGAAAGAGTTAATTAAGCAGATAATTAATCAATCCTAGTTTTAAGGTATGTGGGTATCTAATAATCTAATTGAATCTTCAAATAATATATTAATATATGGTATAAAATATTAAAAATGGCAATATGTGTAAATGTTTGAAAGTAAAGATAATATTAGTATATACAGTAGTGATGTATGTCTAATAAGGTAGTTTATCCAAAAAAAAAGTATAACTTACATAAATACCATAGTGTAAAACGTAAATTACCTTATATCCCTATTATTTTTATAATTACATAAATCCCCATATATTTTTGGCATTTTGGATACATAATTAAGGACCGGATACATTATTGCTGATACATTATGTATCAATCTGTTGCACTTATTAAGGGGGAAAAAAGCTGAAAAATCAAATTAAGATCTCATAGTATCCATTTGTTGCACTAATTAACGGGGGGGGGGGGGGGGGGACTGAAAAAAAAATTAAGAACCCAAAAATTACGT
>JAJOOO010005203.1:0-20860 GCA_029582685.1 Solanum piurae
GATCGCTCGATCCATGCTCCATTAACACATAGACGTAAAAAGAATATTAGAGTAAATTAAAATACCACGTAAAAGATGAAATAATTAAAAAAAAAAAGAATAAAATTGTCACGCTTCCAGGTGGAATTTTATATAGTAAAGTGGCAGACAATTTCCCTTCTACATAAGGTCCTTAGATTCACCAAATACACCTTTCCCCAAAATAAACTTTTCCTTATTCTCTTTGTTGTTTTATTTATAAGAACACAAAAAGGTTTGGAATTCTTTTCTTATCTAAGGGCACGATCCTATCCTATTTTTGATATCCTACTCTCGAACTTCTGGTTGAGCTTTACCTTTTCCATATTTCTTCATATTTTTGAAGTGGAAAAAAAGAAATTTTGTTACTTATTATCAACCGTTTTTCTTCAGCATGGATCGATGCATCCTTTTTATTTTAGCAATTTATTCGAAATTAAATCTCCTCTCCAAGAGCTCCCGTGGAGGTGGGGGGGAGGGGTGTGTTAATGAAGAGTCTAACTTGTAATTGCATAACTACATGACCTAGTGGTGTAACCATATATAGCCCAGAGTAGTCAATCAGATACCCTTCGTCGAAAAATTATATTATATATATAAAAATTATACAAAATATATCATTCAATTTTTTTTATACATATATATATTAAATCTTGGACACACTTAACAAATTTCTGACTTTACCACTAAGTCATGACCTAGTTATACATTTATTTTTTAAACTTTTAGTGTATAAAATTAAACTCATACATATTATTTTATATATACACATTATTAAATAGAAGAAGATTTCTCAACTTGTATTAGTATTATCTCGAACTCGAAATGTACAATTTTTGTATTATTTATAAATAGTACTAATAAACAAGTAAAAGTGAATCGAGAGAACAAATAAGTAAGTTACCCTATTTATACTTTATCAACAACATTGTCAAAGTTATATTAGCAAATTCTTTTAAGGTAAATTATTTAGTCAAGTCTATAAAATTTTATAATACTTGTCTTAATCAGCTTTTTAGTCAGTTTCTCTTTCGGCGAGGGGATTTAAAGAACATTTTTTAAAAATAAAATTAACATCACTACAAATATATTTAATATATTTTTATACGTGGAATTTGAAGAGGACGAAGTATATGCGTACGTGATTTTTAATTTCATAGAATCGCAATATTAAAAATGTTAAGCTGAAAATATCGAAGAAAGAAAAGTATGAATAATAATATAACTACTATATGTTTACCCTAATTCTCGACCTCAATGTTTTCTCATCTATGGTGATGTGCTCAGTAATGTGCAGATATATCATGTTCTGTCAAATCACCTCCTCCCAATTCTTCCTCGATTTATTTCTACCTCTCCACAAACTTATCACCGTCAACTCTCACACTAGGACTTCCATGCTCCTCATCTTTACATGCACGCCAACTATTTCCATCTTGCCCATATATCTTCATTCTTGATCTTTTCTCCTTTAGTATACACGCACATTCATCTAAGCATCATCATTCTGCTACCTTTATTTTCTAAATGTGAATTTGTGATTGATTAATACTTCATCCTATACAACATAATCGATTTAACAACTGCTCGATCTATTGAACTTACCTTTGATTAGATTTCATTAGAAATATAATAACTATTGACATTTTAGGCTTAAGGAACAATACCGACAAATTTAGTGTTAAATATAATTACTTACCTCAGCCATAGTGACAACCTTGACATATTGTCCTACTTTTATCGTTGGAAGATGAATTACTTTTTTGAATTATAATAAATCAACACAAGTGGCATAATTAATTAATTATGATATGAGAAACATAGAAAGTTGTATTTTAGTTAAATACCCTAAATTAAGGACTTCATAATTAATAATATCAAGTTGCTATATTAATTAATCTACTTTTTTCAAAGTAGTTATTGTCATATGCTCCAATGGTTTAATGAATCTTATCTCAATTAATTATTAATTAATCGTTGATTTATTTAATTGGAACGTGCTCTCGGAATTCAATGTTTTAATGGATTTTTTTTTTATATTAGCAGCAACAAGTTGCTTGATTACTTTATTACCCTTTCGTACCTAAGAAGGTGCGGCCCTTTTTCGAACCCTATGTCAATATATACTCCGTTAACATTCTTGTTCGTTTTGGACCAAGTCTGCATGATTATCTCAGAAAATCTCGCGCCATTAAGGACTTGTTTGATACGAGGGATAAGCGATAACTAATTCTGAGATTAATTTTATAACGAGTTTATCCTAGTTAGAATAAAACTGCGTAGTAACTTATCATATAGTTATTCCAAAATTGTAGTGTTTTGTTATTCTCACATTAAGGGTGAATAATTAACCTCAGAATAGCTTGTTCCCCAACAAAACGAGCTCTAAAAGTATTCATATACTTTATATGTAGCTTCCAAATCTTTTGATCACTATGGGACTTTGTTCTTGCACCCAATATCTTCCCCCGGAACTAATTTCAACGCGGTCCATCACCATGATCCATGGGTCAATTTCCAAGATTCAATATGTGTCACCTACTAGACCGAGCATTTATGACCAGCGAAGCTCAGAGCTAGCTTCTCTATTTGCACGTGCATGTCCGAGCTACCTTTGTTATGATAAAGGTAGTAAACCAAGCCCACGCTATTCACTCCACCATCTCAATACTCGTCTCATCGACCATTGACTTTGATACCAGTTGTTGGAATAAGACACTTCATATATATTCTTTAGGTTAAGCCAACACAGTTTTCTCAAAAAAACCTCACCCCGTTAAGAGAACCTCCTACATACACTTGTTACAATACTGCTACGCTAAGAAGGTGTCTGATGCCCATCACAACAACAACAACAACATTACTATCTTTAATCTGAAACACATTAGGATCGACTATATAAATCTTCACCGACTCCAGATAAGTTCAACTCTAATATTGTATAAAGATAACATTGCTCATCTGCAAAGGATGAGACCTCAGCTAGTATGTCCAATGAAAAGATATTGAACTATACATTAGTAGACATCGAATTAAATTTAAGAAAAAAACGACAAATACTTAGCACAAAATGATGGAATGCCACTCCCAGAACCTTCATTGTTGTCAAGTCAATCACATAGAGTACGATTACATGCAACTCGAAAAATTGAAGGCCAGACAACAACTTACAAAGCTACAACTAATCCTATCGAATATTATTCGATCAAAAGATTGAGGGGGTCGGGGAGCATGTTTTTCTTCAACTTGGATGAACTCAACATACCTCCTATTTTCATCGTCTCCTCGATTTTGATCAACTTATGATACTGGTCGGGGTATTTTGGCGAGTGAGGCTTTTATTTTCTCTTCTGAGAATGACAAATCAACCAAGCTTCCCTGCAAATACTTATCATAAGATGGCAAATCAAAATGTCCATGTCCACACATCGCCATGAGTATAACTTTCGATTCTCCAGTCTCTTTACATCTTAGAGCTTCCCTTATAGTAGCGGCTATAGCATGTGTTGGTTCTGGTGCCGGTATCAACCCCTCAGACCTCGCAAACTGAATAGCACCTGAACGGAAAAATTACATAGTTGGCTTTTGGACAATATTTTATGAAGTTAACTTAGGTACCTAATAGACGTGCAAAAGTTTTTCCCAAACTTGAACTGAAAGTGTCTAATTGGAACATGACTTAGCTCGAGTGTCTGAATAGAATATCTTGACAAGTTAAAGGGGTTGGCTTTGTATATTACGCCTTTTAATTATATACTAAATGTCAAAATGGAGAAAGTGACTTGATATGACGATAGTAAAGATACTACCTTGGAAGCATTCAATCTGCGGAATTGATATTGCTTCCATGAATCCGAGTTCATAGACGTGTGATAACAATGGCGCCATGCCATGGTAACGGAGACCCCCTGAAAATGAACTCAAATCTTTATAAGAAGAACAAGTAAAGGGTAACTATCCTACGCGACAAAGGCTTACCGGAATGGATGGGATCCGGTATGAAGTCATGACCAAGTGTATGCATTTTCATTAAAGGAGTCATTCCTGCTGTGTCTCCATAGTCATAAGCATATACGCCTTTCGTCAACGAGGGGCAAGCTGTAGGTTCAACCGCTCTAAAAAGAGGATTAATTTTCCCCTTAAGCTTCTCCCTGATAAACGGGAAAGCAAGTCCTGCAAAATTAGATCCACCTCCCGTGCAACCGATGATCACATCTGGAGTCTCACCGAAATCTTCCATCTGTTTTATACACTCCTCACCGATAACGGTCTGATGTAACAAAACATGATTGAGAACACTTCCCAAACAATACTTAGTGTCCGCATTCTTAGCTGCAACCTCCACAGCCTCTGAAATAGCTATTCCTAAACTTCCTGGACTTGAAGGATCCATTTGTAGAATAGTCCTACCGGCCTCTGTAAGGACGGAAGGAGAAGGATGCACCTTCGCACCCCAAGTTTGCATCATCATTTTACGATAAGGTTTCTGATCAAACGAAGCTCGAACTTGCCATACCTGCATTAAAAATTCTATATCAGGGGCGGATGAACATGTAAACACTATAAACACATTCAAGCTGAAAATGAACGCGAAAACTATTATTTACCTCACAATTGAGACCAAATAAGCTGCAAGCAAACGACAACGCGCTCCCCCATTGACCTGCCCCGGTCTCAGTGACCACATTTTTAACATTCCCCATTTTATTATACCAGGCCTGAGGAACAGCAGAGTTGGGCTTGTGTGACCCCGCGGGGCTACCACCTTCATACTTATAATATATTCGTGCGGGTGTATCAAGCAGTTTTTCCAACCTCTTTGCTCTAAATGTTACCACCACACGTTAAGAATTTTCGCGATATGAAAGTTGATACTTGAAAAAAAAAAAAAAACAGAATACGAACCTAATCAAAGGGGTTGGGCGCCAAAGGCTGTAGACGTCTAAAACTTCATCTGGTATATCAATAAACTGCTCAACGCTTGCCTCCTGCTTAATCAACTCATCACAGAAAAGCGGAGATAAGTCCTCCGGTTTGATAGGCTGAAACGTCTTGGGATGCAATGGCGGAGGGGGTTTGATTGGAAGGTCTGCAACTAGATTGTACCACTGACGAGGGATTTCAACAGAACTCGAACGAGAATTAAGAGCTGCATTTGCTCTTGCTCTATAGCTAAAAGAAAGCTTCAATTGACTTGGCTTTGTTTTAATCTCAAAATACTTTGTCCCATAAGCATCACCTGAAAAGTAACATATAATTAGATAAAAACCATAACAGGTTTTTTTCGTGTTGTAAAAGATTTTGAACAATAAAAATAGATCGAATTGATCAGGTCATGTAGGAACAAGGTTCAAGTCTACCAGTCTGTTAGAATGCCTCACCGCACTTTCACTTGACACCTATCTTAACGAGCTCACAAAAACCTTCTGTCACTCCAACCCCGCAGGGCCAGAGAACCCGTCGCTGTCTAGGCTGTGCTTCCGGAAGCTCTAGGGAGGTCGGGATAGGAGGGTACTTATTCTCAACATTCAACGATTCCATCATCGCCCCACATCACTCCCAACCGAGGAAATAAACCTAACTAAACTACTACTACAAAGTATTGAAAATCGTATCTACTCTTTCTATTTCATCCTAGATTATTGTAGCAAATAGCAGAATCGTGGCTAAGGAACTATATTGCCCCCTTTTCTCTCCCTAAACATCTCACTCATATAACACTCCATTATTTCGAATCAACAACACTAATCAAATTACTAAAACAACTAATATTCATCACCAAACACAGCAAATTGTTTTGTTTTCACTAATAAATACTTGTTGATTCATTTATCTCATGGACTATTATTTGCATACTTTTAGCCTCATTAGAACTAATCAAATCTGAAAATAACCCCTAAAAATCAAATTAACCAAACAAGATTAGCTAAATCAATAAGAACAATCATTTCCCAAAACAGAACAGCTCAATACTCTAAAGTACCCAAAACACAAACACTAAAAACAGGAAAATCAACAACAGCTCAACATAATATATATATAAAACACAATTAGAATCAACTTCAAATATGATTTTTTTTTTTTACAAAAAACCTTTTGGATACAGATTTGGGAGGGATAGTGCCATTTCTACAGAACCTTCCAGTGATTTGCTTGTAGAAAGTTGGATATTGAAACACTAGTACACTATTATATTGCTAATAATAGAGGAACCAACATGCGTTCTGGTTCAGGGACGAGACTGTTATATCTTTAACTAGAGGTCTTGATTCGAGCTTTAAGTATGAAAAAAATCTCGTTGGGAGTGTCAACTCCAAATGGGCCCTGATGGCCCTGTGCACGATTCGAATTTTATTGGGCTCCAATATTAACTCCGGAAACTAGGTGGGAAACCCAAAAAAATAAAAAATAAAATAGAGAAATTGTTTTCTTATTTATATGACATTCTTTTCTTTTTAATCCATCTCGTCTAATTTACCTTATACATTTTTCTTTTTATCAATTATTTTATTTTTCTTTATTTTTTTTATTTCAATTTATATAAGGTAATTTTACTTAACATGACGATAATAATTTCTTTTCTAAAAAATTTACGCTCTAAAATAAGTCACATATGTTCAAAAGAGTAAATACTAACATAATTTTAATAAGAATAATTTAATAAATATAGTAAATATAATAAAAATATCTCTTGAGTAAATTGGAACAGAAGAAGTACCCTTCTGTCCCTAGAAGATTGTCAGCCATGGATTTTTGGGGTTTTTAATGAAAACAAAATAGTTTGGTGGAAAGTAATTAATTACGTTGACGAAACAAAGGTTGTCTTTTTGTGCAAAGAGAATTTAATATCTAGCTCCTTTGTTTTATTATATTTTAGTAATACTGACAAAGTTATTGTCATGTAATTACTAATTAGAAAGTTATAAATTTAAATCTTAAAAATAATTTCGAATAGAAATATAAACTAAGATTGTTTATAATAAGCCCTGATAGGTTTTTGTGTTCGATCTTTCCTCAGACTTTGTGTGTAGCGGGAGTTTTAGTATACACCAAACTACTCTTTTAATGATGCAGAGTATCAAACTTTGTTTTCTTTGGTTTCGAGTCAATAAGAGTGATCTTCTTCACTTTAAAGCGAGTTGATTTAAAAATCTAATATGAAATCATGATTTAAAATCAAATTGATTTCAAGTTAAAATTTTATTTATACGTGTAATTTGCATTTTTTTTTACTTAGTAGTTTATTTTCATAAATATGAAAAGTAATCAAGATTTCTCTAATTTTTATATAATCTAATCAAATATAGCAAATCATAATATAAACAATCTCTTTACACTGAGCATAAGTATCTTTTAAAACAATTAAAATGATGAATCTTATATATAATATAAACCTATGTATCAACTTTATATTGTTTTAAAATTGAAAACGCAATTGGGTACTGTTAACTTTCCCACCATTCTTGTAACTGTCACCTGTAATCCGCGCAGGTGCGTCTGCACCCCCTAAGTGGATGAGAAAGAAAGGGCTTTCCAGCAGTGATGACAAGAATCCACGAAATAATGTTCTTTCTGAATGAAGCTACACGAGGGAAAACTCAGCTTTCTACTCTGTCGCAAAAGGGGGCCGCTTTCTTCTTCGTCGATAACAAGCCTTTCCTTTCTTCATAAAGGAAGAGAATCGGAAAGCTTTGATGCGAGGAAAGACATTCTATAAAGATAGACTAATTCTCTCTCTTCTGCTTATCACTTTATCTAAGCTTCAGTTAACCCAATGCAAGACAGAGGTGCGAAGCAGACTGACTCTTCTCTTTCCAAAAGTGGAATGCTTCTTTTAATGGTCTGACGTGACTAGTTGACCTAAACGAAATGAGTACGAACAATTTAAGGTACGTAGTCGCTGCAATGTACTAAGAAAGCGCAACTCTATTAGACATTTATTTGGAAAAAGTTGGAAGAAAGGCAAGAAAGAAAGGTTGCCTCCCTCTATTTAGCTCTACTGACCTATACCAGGAACCCGAGCCTACCTCTTATGGTTGAAGTTCCGATGAACCGGGTATTCCCCCCCGAGCCCAAATTTACCTGCAAACAACGGAGCCTATCATTTCTTCCCTATAAGCTTTCCCCCATAAAACGGTTCTTAACCTACTTGCGAGCTCCGCTCGACGGGTGTCGCCATTGAGAAGCGGAGGGTGGAGCTCTGGAATCAGGGGCTGTTGATTATCCTGACTTCTTTCAGATCTCGAATCGAAGGGAGTCAATTCCGAGTCCTTCTCAATTAAAAGGAAAGGTACCCCTTTAGAGATTTTCCTTGGGAGGTATCGGGAAGGATTTGAGGGGTTGGGACGAACACTCGCATTTCCAAACACGCTAAAAGTCTGAAGGCCATTTTACTCATGTAATTTTGGTATGGTTTGGCTTTTCTTTCTTTTTTTTGGTAACCAAATGATCAATGACAATTACATAAAGTATTTTCTTTTTTTCTCTTTTTATTCCGATAGCGAATCTAATATTTCTAGAATAAATAAACGTGTATATTATATGTATCTTCAAGGACGAACGATTGTATATTATATGTATATACATATGAATTTTTTTCCATAGAACTAGGAAAATAAGAAGTAACAAGCAATAATTTAAGCTCGTGTAGTAACAGTAATTGGGAGTAATTTTTATTATTGGTTTGGTTTTAAATTAGTTTAAAGATTTTGGGTTGACCAATGACAATGATCAATATTTGTTGATTTTTAAAAAAAATTTAAACATGTATAAGTGAAGTAAGTAATAATTGATGAAACAATTACGTAAATATATCATAATATTCTTATGACTTTAAAACTTAAAACTTGTAACTATATATAAATATTGTCTTGATTTAAATATGTATAAGTGAAGTAAGTAATAATTGATGAAAAATTACGTAAATTCTTATGACTTTAAAACTTAAAACTTGTAACTATATATAAATATGCCATAATATTTTTATGTCTATAAAATCTCTTCTTAAGAAAATATGGAGTGTCGTTCTTTTTTAAATAGACTATTAAAAAGATAGTGACAAACAAAAGTGGAACGGAAGGATAGTTTATTTAGTACTTTATGTGAATTGGAAGTCCTTTTTCTATCACTTCCTACAAATAAAATTATGAAAAACAAAAGAGAATAATTGTGAGCCCGAAAAAAAGACCATAATACCCTTTGTATGTATGTATGTAAAATGTTCATGTTTGAGATTCTACTAGAACCAACAAAAGTGGCAAAGTATACACTGTGGATTTGTTCACAAACATTGGAAATTGTATGCAAGCTAGGTATATAATATCTCACCTTTTAAAGGGGGTAAAGAACCTCTCTTTTATAAAGAAAACTTTTATCTTAAGGAAAAGAAGATACCAAAGCCTTCCACCAATTATAACCAAGTATACTTCAAAACAAGCACATATCTAAAGAGGGAAAAAATTATTTCTTTGGACTTCTTCTAATATGTCGTTACTCTATCATGATAGCTCTTATTTCAAGAATTGGTGATATCACAGATTCAATAGCATTGATTATGAATCTCACGATCAAGAACATTAAAAAAGAAAGAATTATCTACTCAGATTATCGTATCAACAACGAGAGCAGTAACAACAGATAGTTTGTAGAATACAGATCAACGAGCAGCGTTATTTCACATGATCAATCACACAAAGTCAATCTCTCACCTGCTCCTCCAGCTCGTCTGTCCTCCCAATGCCAAAATCATCAACAACGAGAGCAGTAACAACAGATAGTTCGTAGAACATAACAAATAAACAACTAGGTATTTTTTTCACCACCTCCTCCTCCTCATCTTCATCCGTCCTACCAATAATGCCAAAGCCCGTTTTAGGCCCGGAAAGACGCACCAACCCTTTAATTTGGTGTGTTGCCCTACTTTGCACCTTCATAACCCTAGCCGTTATCATCACCGGCCTCATCGTCTTCATCGGATTCATCATTGTTAGGCCAAAAGTTCCACAAATGAGTGTGACAAGTGCAAATATAGACACTTTTGCCTATGACATGTCTAATCTCCTATCAATCAAGGTGTCAATTGTGATCAATGCTGAAAATGACAATGTAAAAGCCCATGCAACTTTCTATCAGACTATTTATACACTATACTTTCATGATGTGAAAGTTGCTTATTTAAGAGCTGACCCTTTTGATGTACCTAAAAATAGTACAATCCCATTATATTATCCTGTGGAGTCAACGTCGATCGCGTTGACTCCACAGGAAGGAGCAAATGCTGAGGTGGCATTAAGTCAAAGACTAGTAGTTCTTGATCTTAAAGGAAGTTCAAGGACTAGATGGAGATTAGGGTTAGTTGGTTCTGTTAAATTCTGGTTGCATCTTAATTGTAAGCTTAAATTACCATTAGATGGAAGTACTATTTACCCAAAATGTAGCACCAAATCGAGATAATTTGTGTTTAATTCAGACTAAGTTTTATGTTATATACATCATCAGTGTAATTAAGTTATATCGTATACAAGGTTAATGGCTCTTGTTTTCCTTTTTGTACACCCTAGAATATCTTTAGATTAATGTAATGAGATTCATGAATAAGCTAATAGTACGTATTTGATAATTTATTGATATTGTTTCTACAATTTTTTATTTATCTAAGCTTGGAAATATTGATAAGCCTGTTTGACTTGGATTTGAATCCAATTATTTCATTGTTCATCTAAAATTAATTCTAAATAATAATTATTTTTATTCAGAAGAAAAGAAAAACGTTACTCTAAGACAATTATTTGTATAGTTAGGTATGGAAACATTAATAAATAGAGTCAATGATATCTCGATCGACCCACAATATTAGGAAGTCATGTTTTTTAACATGTAACCTAACTAAAAAGCCCATAGTTTCAATCTCAGCCCACAATAATTCTTACATTGGCTTAAATTGAATCCTAGCCCAAGTTGCTTGCAGGACGAATTAACGAGCACAAAACACGAGTAATGTTCGTATCTAGTCCAACAAAACATGAGAAAATTGAAGTACGCTAGCTAGTTAACGTTTGAAGCATTGACATGAAATATACGACATAGTTGGAGTCACGCTATTGAGGCAAAATGAAGATTAAGATGAGGTCCGAGCTTCGCTTTAATTAGGGCACAGAGTCGTGTCATGAAACATGTTCGGTGGGTATTTCCACAGATATTTGATTAAATCAGTGAGAAAAAAAAAAGAGAAAATAATAATGTTATATATCATATGAAAGAGAACTAGGACCTACTATTTCAGTGAGAAACTATTTCCAACCATGCATTTTTCCAATGAGCTGATTCTGCGGAAAATAATGAGTGGAAAAATCATTTTATATAACACAAATATTCCACTAATTTGCAATGGAAAAAAACTTTGTTTCTGATAGTGTATGACACTAGAGAAGGTTAATTAGTTTGTGGTACTATGGGTGTTGCATGCACAAGCTATTTGTATGTCGTTGCGTTATAATTATTGCATATATTTCTACGTTTGCATAACATATCATATGATCGCGATCCAATTATATTCGAATTTAATACCTTCAAATTTATTTTAACTCGATCTAAGTCTTGTATTGTATATATTTGATAGCAAATGGACATAGTATATTAGTTGTGTCATGATAAATCAAATAAGATCACTCTCTATATCCCAATAGAAAAATAAAAAGAAAGAAATAAAAACAGACTTAATTAATTAAAGGGTAAGAAAACAGTCACACAAAACAAAAATAAAAATACAACAATTTTAGAAGAAATAAAAGAAACACTCATTTTTTTGTTTTTACCCTTTGGACTAAAAAAACCAAAAAACACAAAAATGAATTTTGTAGTACTTCTACCTTCTACAACTTTGATTGTAGTTCTTGTCTCCCTTTATATCCCTTCGTAAAATAGTCATATTAATCATGAGGCACCCGGAGGAGTATCGTGCCCCATTCCTGGGCTATGTCCAGGAGTGACATATGGTATATCTTTCTTTTCGTACTTGCTTTTGTTATCATTGAATGAAAAATTATCAGATGACATACTTTTTACCTCCCCAAATGACCTTGATGCATCTACCAACACAAATTGTTGAAGAGCAATAGAAATTATAAATATGTACAAAATAAACATACAAATGACTTTGTGATATGATAATATGGCCATTAAATTGAACAAAAATGCACTAAGTAAGATGGTTGTTTAAACCACTTTTTTGTTTTGTTTTTGATGTTAGCATACAATTAATATGGCTGCCTATTTAAGGTTATCAAAAAAGGTCTCAACCGGCCTGGTTGGTTTATAAAAACTTGGTACTATTTATTATATAATAAAGTTGATGCACACACATGATGTTGCTTTTTCAGAAAAAATAATGTAATCAAATTACCAAAAAAAAGTTAAGGCCTATGAAGAATATTTTCTAATTTGGGAAAAGGATAACATTTCACTACCACTCATTGAAATTCTAACAGACCTTTTAAGAAAGAGCATTAGAGCATGGGGACTTTGATTAGACATAAATTAAATTAAATAGAAAAATTTGCTTTGTAATTTTGTGTGTAAGCTTTTTTTCATGTTTTTCTAGGGAAAATGCTCTGTCCACTATGAATTTTAAGGATCAATTTGTTGTTTATAAATGTTTTGGTCTAATCGATAGGTCACAAGTTCGAGTCGTGTAGTCATGATGTTTGTTAAATTAGGTTACATTGTTTATATCATAACCTTAAGGTGTGACCCTTCAACAAACTCTGCGTGAATACATAATGATTTCTAAAAATCAATTTGTTGTTTATATTCGTTTGTGTGTGATATGTAGGTCACAAGTTCTAGTCATGC
Source organism: Solanum piurae (assembly GCA_029582685.1). Taxonomy (NCBI): domain Eukaryota; kingdom Viridiplantae; phylum Streptophyta; class Magnoliopsida; order Solanales; family Solanaceae; genus Solanum; species Solanum piurae. The sequence continues at coordinate 12,868 of JAJOOO010005203.1, forward strand.
AATCAGTCATATTAGTGTTTACTTTAAGGTAGATTATTTATAATTTTATATCACATACAAAAGGGTGTGAGCCTTCCTCAAACCATGTGTGAATACAAAATGATTTTTAAGGATCAATTTTTTGTTTATATTTGTTTGTGTGTGATCTGGTCATAAATTTGAGTCGTGCAATCAGTCACTAATATTTACTTTAAAGTAGACTATTTACATCACATATCTTAAAAAACGACCCTTCCTTGAACCTTGCGTGAATAGAGAATGATTATTCAAGGGCTGCCTTTTTAATTTGTTGCTAGTATTTAGTAGTGAAAGAGAGAGTTGAGAAATAGAAAAATATTCTAAATCTTCAACTTCTCAGAAATATACCTTTTTAAGTTTATCTTAGTTTTGTGGGGCAGTAACATGTATATACTTTAGATTTAGTTATGTGATGTCATGATAAATAGCGAGCTGATAAGGATGGATCAAAGAGAAGAACTGACATATTTTTTAGGTTGATAAGATTTTAAAGACGTGATGTTTATGATATTTTAAATGAATGATCAGACCAAAATATATAGCAGTACTCATGAAAAATGAAGAGTTTATAAAGCATGATATAAATTTATATGGTATGAGCACTTTTGGGCTCGATGATGACATATTCAAGCCACACATATTTCATAGGGTTAGTTGGGCTAAAACAAACCATACGTATCATAAGCTTGGACCATAACATTAACCTAAGAATCAGCCTACCAAGTGCCTTAGGTCCATTTCCACCTCCATTGATCAAGTGTACATTTTTTTAGCAATTTAAAGTCAATAGTCTTGCAACTCATTGAAGGATAAACAATGAAAAGAAATTGAAATAGGTTCTTTGTTTATTCAAAGTTTCTCATCTAATGTTAGGTATTTCCCTTCCGAATCGACTAATTTGGATTTGTGATAAAAAGTCTCATTATCAAAAGTGATCTCATTCTCATAACTCATAGCACGTTTTCATAGTTCGATTATCCTTCTCAAAAAAATGTGATCCAATAAAAAAACACTACCTTAAAATATTATTTTTACGATTTGAATCTGAAACATTTGATTAAGAATACATTTACGTCCATCATGTGCATAAATGCCTTTATCCTTTGATTACTTTTTATGCACTTTTTACTCCTTTGCAAAGCCTCTAAATATAATATATAGTTCTATGTATTCCACTTTGAAAAATATTATTAGTCAACATCAACTATATACTCTTTTTTGTTTAAGGAAATCTTGTCCCCTAGGAATTACTAGACTTGCAATGTTAACCTAATAGGTCAATTTTTTTAAGATACTTTGCCTTTACAACTATGACCAATCCCATTCGATTAATTAATCAAAATTTGTGTCACGTAAAATCTATTTTAAAAAAAAGGATTTCATTAGAAAAAATCATATCTAGGACTCGAACTAAGACTACTACTAATTTGAATAAAGAGATTCATCTCGCTACAATCCTTAGTAGCGATTTGAAATTTAATAAACTTTGTAGGTTTAACATCTAAGGCTTTTGTTACTCATATAATTGTCACACTTCTAATGCAACTCGATATTATTATTCTTACTCATTCTCAAAAATAAAATTTATTTAGTGTTTGGAGTTTACACTAAACTAATATTAATATATGTGTATTTTTAATCTTATAGTATCATTTTATTAGTCAATTCAAAAATCTATAATATTGTTATATATCCTTAAGGTATATGCTCCTTTTGTTGCTTTTGAAGCTATTTTTAAACTTCATTTTCTCATAAAATAAGATGAACAGAAATCCCACTAAGATTTGTAGGCCATGTGTTTAGTACCTTAACAAATATCTTAAATATTAATTTAATCTTCTCAAATTTTCACTTTACAACAAGGCATTTGATTCTTTAATTTGTGTAAGGAAAATAAAAAAACTTAAATGTGTTATCTTCTCCTTGATGATTGTCTTTGTCTTCTTTTTATAAAATTGAATGGCTTAATTTGATATAAATATTAGATACAAATAAAATAATATCAAATAATTAGATAGGTTTTGAATTGTATAAAAGAAATAAATAAGATATTACTTATAGTTGCTTCTATTTGTATAAATATCTTATGTGATTTAAGAGACCTTTTTTTAGGACATAGTTTCTCCTATTTGAGAAAACATCAAGTTATTTACCAAAACTAGTAGGTCTTTGAATGAATCCTACACTAGCTTTTCTCTTTTCGCCTAGAAGACGGTCCATCGCAAAACAAATGAAAGTGATTGATTTGATACTAGTCGGAAAGAATTTTCAAGATAATCGATGAATCGAACTATTGATACTTTGAGTGTTAAACGTTGATTTTGGAGTTATCTAAAGTACTATGTAAAGGAAAAAATAAATAAAGTTTCACTTGTCCGTGAAATAAATTTAAAGAGTTTTTAACATCATTTCTCCGTACTAATTATTTGTTCATTTGACCATATTATAAAAAAATTAAAAGCACGGAAGGTATATATTTGTTACTTTTCCTTGGGTCTATATATATATATATATATTTTTGGCTTTTCACTGATATTTATATTGAAGTTCAACAAAATTTGAATTTGTGTATTGAGAGTCTATTTTTGGAATAAAAACTCTCAATATGATTTTTTTTTCTATTTCTAAGGGGTTTGAACCTAAGACTTCTGATTAAGGATAAAGAGTTTTCGAACCATTCCACTACGATCAAGGTTGATGACCTAATATAGTTGTCACTTATTTATCATGTGTGACCATTTTTAAAATAAAAGGTATATTTTGAGATATTAAATCTTGATAAAGAAGAAGATAAAAAATATTATCAAGACAGAATCTTGTTCCCTCTCATGATTCATGAATGGCCAAATAAATTAATTAAATTTCAAATAAGATTTTCTGAATAAGAATAATTAAAAGGTGATCCTAGGAATTTCTAAGAATAATATTTTATTTAATTAAAAAAAGATCGCCGAAAAAATAAAAATTAGTTTAATAAGAGTTGAAGTGATTCCCTCATATGCCAAAAATAGTGTTAATAGAATAAAATTGTTTCCTCATTTAATTAATTTTTTTTAGAAAATATTTCACTTAAAATAAATTATCCACATGGTCATTAACGCGCAATAATATAGCATATAATAAAAATTATATAAGTTTCACGCATAAAATGCAAAAAAATATTTACTTCAAATATTTAATTCGTAAATAATTAAGAAAAGTATAATAATTTGAACCTTATATACAAAATTAAAGAATATAAAATGTTTTATATTAGTGCGGCGAACTGACAGGTAATTGGTTACGTTTCCCTTTTTATATAGTTCCAAGTCCATTATATAATTTCTTTTTCTTTTCTTTCTTATTCGGTGTTTGATATCTGTATTAGAGCCAAATTAATTTAAATTTGTGTCGCGTTAGGCTCTATTCCGGAGGAAGCACTTCTACTAAAGATTTTTTTCATATAACTCAAACTCGAGACCTCTAATTTGCACTCCTGCTTCACATTCTTTAATGATATATATATATATATATATACTCCTTTTCATTTTTCCTTCAAAGTTTGAATAGACAGATGATTTGATTGCAAGGGAAATATAAAATACGTCCAAGATGCTGTATGAGTCATATTCATTATTTATCGTATAAAGAACTTAATTTTTTAAATTATATTTACCTATCTATAACAGGTCTTATATACAATAACAATAATCATTTTAACAATAATGCGAACTTTTAAAATTATGCAATAATAATAATAATAACAATAATAGAAAAATTTCAGAGATATCAAAGATAATAAATATAATAAGACTCTATAGCTATAGTTTTGATAATTATATTTCATAACTATAGTTTTATTCGCTATGGAGACTGTGGTTTGTATATTTCACTTGCAAATATACAAACATGGTAAGTATAAACAAATGAAGGCTGCGGTTTATATATTTTGTTTGTCCATTTATATATTTCGCTTGTGAATATACATACATGATAAGTATTTTTTGAATTAATAATCTATCTTTTTTTCCTTATCCTTCTTGAAATAATATTTTTTTGAATTAATCAATTTATCAAAAATAATAATCCTTTTATATAACAAAATCGATATATAGTACTTAGTTTATTTTTTATAGATTTCACTTATAAAATTACATCGATATAAACTGATAATAACTTATTTTGAATACACTTTTTTATCACACATGCCTTGTTTTTTTATTGGTTACAACTTACAACTTACAATTGATTTGCTTTTTGCAAGTGGAAATGGCGGCTGCACCTAAATGAAATATACACGAATAGTCCTACAAATTTATTATTATTAATAATAATAATAATAATAATAATACACATCTTATATATAAATTATACATATATTATATATTTGAATTAATTTTTCTTTTTGAAGATTTCGTATGAAGATTTATTTTGCAAGGCTAGATTTACATTCTAAAGCGTAATTTTGTATTTAATTATGTCAAGCGCTTAATATTCAGAGGCTCATTTAATAAATTCAATACAAATTCTATATCAATTTTTTAAATTATATTATAAACTTTTGAAATTTTTAACATATAAATATATTTGTTTGTACCAACACAATTCATACGTCAAATTTCCACATTAACATTATTGACTTTCAAATTCTTTACAAATGAATGATAAATAATCGATATATAGAAATATGATACGATTGAGAGTAACTCAAATGAAAAAGTATAATATTGCATATTATTTACTAATTAAGAACAACATGAAAACGAATATTATTTGAACATTTCTTTTAAAATTAAATGGTTGAAAATTTATTCAGATCAAAAAATAAATTCAAAGTTTGAAAATAAAATATAATATTTGGTACACTATATGCGTAAAACTTGAGAAAAGACTAGGTATTTGTATTTTTGTACGAGACTATTTTGACCACTCAAACATACAATAACGTTCTAATTACCATAATAGTTTTATCAGTTACGTCAATACTGTCATCTTAATGTGTGGCCAATATCTCTCATAAAATTCCTTTTATTCACAAATTTATTACTCTTCAAAATTTCAGTCACCATGAAATTGACTACTTGTAGCTTAGCTACAAACTCCATATCTCCATTATTGTACATAAACTCAAAATCAGCTTCAATAATCAAATGGGTACCTCAATTTCAGCCTATTCGGGTCAAATTCCGGGTCGATCTGTCAAACGGGTCAGCTCGGTTCTCTCATTCATCGGTTCGTGCTTCATCGCCAGCGATTCAATCGGACGTTGATTCAAAATTACAAATTGTAGAGGAAAATATAGAGAAGGTGAGATTAAATCTGCTTTACTAATTGAATGAGAAGTTGTTTATAGGTTTTTGAAATTTGATTGACGGACTTCGATTGACTTGAAATTTGGCGGGTAATCAGAAACGGCATGGTGACCAATAAAGATACTCTGAATATAATGTGATATAATTTATTTAACATATTTGTTTTAGTCGGTTTAAAATAGGAGAAAAAGTCTGAAATATATCCGAACATTAAATAGTAATGTGTCCATGTGGACATATATATACCTTTAAAATACACTATTAAATAGTGCAGGGATAAAAGGTCTTCCATAAAGTTTGGTATCGTAACAACAATTTATGTCAAAGTTGGAGTATTTTTCAGACTCTTTTCCTTTTAAAAAAACTCATCCTTTTGTATTTGGCAACTTTTTTTAAATTTAATTTTGCACGTGACATATTTAAAATCAAAAGATTAAAAAATATTTTGGAATATTTGATATATCTTTAATTTTAAATCACAATATTAAAAAATATTCTTTATTTTTAAAACTTGATGCCAAATTAAAATAGATCAAATAAATTAAAAAGAAAAAATAAACTTTTTGTATGAGACTTTATTCACGCACACTCAATCATCACTTATAAACAAAGTTTTATGTGACTCATGACCATTCGTGAACTAATTTGGAGATTAATTATGTGTCACCTATTGAGTATCACCAAAGTCCGTAACTTGTTTTTGATGTATGAGAATCATAGTCGACTCTAGTACTAATTGTTAGGAAAAGTATGCGTAAAATAATCTTAACATGGTGTGTTACTGTCCGTTCTATCCAAGCTTGCGTGGTTTTCACTTTTCACCAAAATGCTTTATACAATAAAAGAGTATCCAACATCTTATAAATAACTCCCTTTTCTTTACTAATTTTTTTACATGAGACTTTGTTCATACGCACCCAATAATTTTTTAAGATAATAAATTCTTAACCAATAATTTCAAAAGTAATTGTGTTCGGTGCGAAAAGGTACCCGTCCAGTTCAAATTTTGAATCTTTATAACAACATACCCCATATAATTTTACAAGTGTGGTTCGAAAAAATCCTGAATCCTCACTGGCTGAGTATTTGCCTTTTTGTTTCTTGCAGGTGATTTATAGCTGTCGTTTTTTTGCTATTCTTGCAGTTTGGGGTTCGTTAATTGGATCATTTCTTTGTTTTATCAAGGTACTCTTTTTGTATTTCTTTGTTTAGCAACACAATATATGACTGTAGAGGCGGAGCCAAAATTTATAGTCTATGAGTTTTGGACTACAATTTTTTTTTGTTTAGAATTATTGATTCGTTAAGTGAAGTAAAAACAAGCTGAATCAAGACTCAATGGTTCACCTATCGACAAATAAATTTGAAATGATGAAGAATTACTGCTAGATGGGACTCAACACTCCCCTTCTATACTACCTAGAGCAATTTAGTTACGATACTTATAAGTTGACATTCATAAAAAACACCTAACTAATTCTGAGTTCAATCCATCTTATTTAGCAGAAAGACGGATATTTCCTGCTCATTATCAAACAATCACTTATTCTACGAATTTATAGTTTATGAGTTTTGGACCATATTTCTTTTTTTTTGTTTACTGAGTTTTGAATACATTATTTATACATATCAAATGAGTTTCTTAGTTGTTTTGGCAAGGGACTCTGTTGTTTTCCCTTAACTTCTTCCCATTATGCAAGAATAGTTGGTTGATTGATTGGTTTGGATAAACAAATTTTGTACAATGTGAAAACTTTCCATATTTTCTTGTTGCAGAATGATTGAGTTACTTGTTTCCATATGTAGGGTTGCACTTATGTAACAGCATCATTCCAAGAATATTTTCGAAGTCGAGCAAACGTCATATTGTTGCTTGTTGAGGCTATAGGTAAGCTTGTATATAGCACTAACTACTTGCATTTTCACTCCTGCAATGATCCTTTACTTGTAGTGTACGTGTTGATTTCATTACGATGAACAGAAAGCCATAGTACCTCCTAATGGTTCTCATTTGTTATCGCGTAATCTATGAGCTAGTTTTTACTTCATTTATGCAAGTTTTCTTGAGGCTTTTTGTAATGTCATTGCATTTGGAGGTTCTCAATCAAGTGTAAACAAGAAGAGAGGGATGGAAGTGGTACCGTAAGGATTTAAAGCCTTGCTTCTTAACAGAAGGGACCCTTGGAGCAACGGTAAAGTTCTCTGTGTGACCTATAGGTCACGGGTTTGAGTTTTGGACCAAAAAGTGCGGAGAATCTCAGAATTTTGGTTGCATATACATTGCTCCGACTCTCCAAAAACGCTGCAGACCCCGTCTATGATCCTCTAAAAAAACACTAACTTTTGGAGGATCTAACACACCATTTCTGAAGAGTACGAGCAACATAAAGTTATCACTTGTGCTTGAAAAAAATGTATGTTCCATGATCCAATAGTGTATATCAATGTGATGCTTTCATCTTTGTTTAAAGTTTGAGTAAAGCCTAAAGGGCTGTCTACATCATACCCCTTGGGGTGCGGTCCTTCCTAGGACCCTGTTAACATGAGACACTTTGTGCATCAGACTGTCCTTTTTTCTCTAACTTAAATTTAAAGTTTGGTTTTACTAACGGGTATGCAATTTCCCCTCTAGATATATATCTCTTAGGGACAGTGATGTTAGTCTTTGGCATGGGTCTCTATGA
>JAJOOO010005204.1:0-14856 GCA_029582685.1 Solanum piurae
CAATCGATCCCATAATTATTCCAGAACGTGGCAACCAATCCAAGTTAGTTTGTCGGAACGCAACACCCAATCCATTCAACAATCCACAATCACAATCATAAAGTACATTCTCATAATCATATAATCAAGTCATGATTCATGGCATTCATAGTCATATATCCTCATTTACAACAAGTGTGATCAATAATGCAACATTAACATACATACATGCATCAAAATGAAGCAAAGACAAGCATACATCACACAATCATAGAATCACAACCATCATCTACCTCGAAACAAGCTTGAAACCCTAAGAAATTTGTTCCTTCCCTTTCCGATATCGGTCCGCTTGTTCTTGGTCTACAAACAATCAATATTATACGGTAATCAATAAATAATCCCTAAATACCCGTATTACTAACAGTTCTAACAACCCTAGATCATACCCATGATCCCAAGTATCCAAACTAGGGCTTTTTCCACCATAGTTTCTAAATCAAAACTCTCCCCCATTAATAATTACCTATTCTATTACGTTCTACTTATTGAAAAATGGATTCGGGGAGCCTCATGAATGGTGAAAAACTGTCAAGAATCGCCTGAGGTTCGTTCCATAGCTCTAAAACCCAAAAAGTGCAGAATAAAGAGTTGTTGGAGTTTATTTAAGACTTTAAGTCGCGTCTGGCCCTCCACAGCGGCCCTCCACAGCGGCCCTTACCCCGCTACAGCGGCCCCGCTAGAGCGACCACAATCATTGTCAAAGCGTATTGCACAAAACAGTGAGCTATTTTAATAATTCCAAGACCCTCATTTCACAACACACCTTTAACCAATGACACTCAGAAAATATCGTTCACGCTAAGATTGATTCCGGGAGTTCTACTCACCCGAATTCAATTCTGTAAGGTCATACAGATTGTTTAACGAATTATCTAACTACTCATATAATCAAAATCATAATTAGATCACCCAATTGCTATATTTCTCTAGACTTTAAAGACTCCAATTTTATCTAAATCTGGACTAGGTTGAGAAATTCCAAGTTACTACAAAAAAGTTTTCCGACCAAAACCTACTTCCCGTTGGCATTCTTATAACGACGGAACCCGGTCGTTACACCTAACGATTCAGCAACAACAACCTGTTAAAAGCTAATTTAGATTAGATGATTTTTTTGTCGGATGTACAATATTTTTGGTAGAGACCCGTTATCTTATCCTATAGGTCTATTTTGGTGTCACGTATCAAATGGCGTGGCATACCAAGTTAAATAAGAATGTCAATAGAATTGTGCCACATATAAAAATGACATAACATTCTCAATCAAATCAAAGTCCAAATGTCTTACGTGTACAAGACATGTCCGTTACAATTCCAATCAAATATTGTCATGTTGACATAAATACAATTGACCAAAAAGGGGAGAAAAATCAGTACAAGATTCACAAAATATTATTTTTCTTAAATTATTGACTAAATATGCTATAAATAAGACACAAAGGGAAAAACTATTTTCATCAAACACCTGCACAAATTACTTTCAAAAGCATTACACCAAATATTAAGATATGACTTTCAAAGTATTGGCTTTTCTCCTCATCTTTATGACGACTGGGTTCAGTAATGTTTTGCTTGCTTTAATTTTTTAGTACTTGAATATCATGCACTTTTTTCACAATTTTTTCTAAGTTCATTTTGTAACATTGTTCTTGGATATATGAAATATATTTATCTATTAATTTCTTTATGTATATATATATATATATATTAAATTATATATATATATATATATACATATAATAAATTATGAAAATTTATTTAATAGGTATATCGCAAAAGGCTGAAGCAAAGGATATTCCCGTTTGTTGTTGCGACAAAGATCCCAATATTTGTAGATCTCTTTGTGGCTTTATCGATGTCTATTTCTGCAACGGGTTTTACTGTGAATGTGGGCATAGTAAACCACCTCAAGGTCGGATTGCGCAAACTAATGAAACTACAAATTGAAGAGTTCAAATTTCCGGGACAAAAATAGAAATGAAATTTATTTCTTGTTTCTATGCAACTTACAACAAGGCATTAGCCAAATAAAAAAGTTTAATGTTTTCTTCATTCCCAATTTATATGATATCTTTCAATTTTTGAGACTAAAACAAGTTTCTTTCATCGTAATTTAAATTCATCTTTTAAATAATTTGAATTGTTATATTATTGTGACTTATAATACTTTTAACACAGTTTTTGAATATGTAAATTTTATCTCAACAAACGTAATGTTTACATATTAAATTTTAAAATTTTGATTCTTGAATTTAAACTGCGCCACCGACGTTGGGATGTAGTGAGTTAATATTTATTATTTAAAAAGATTTAAAGAATATATGTCAAAATTTACAGTTTTGACTCCCGAAATTCGAACAGTATGAAATTTTTTGAAAAGGATGGAGTAAATATTAATATTGCATAATAGGTTAATCATTGAAAAAATTACAATTTTAAATTTATTTATTTATTTTTTAAAAATTATAGGATGATTAATTATACAACTGATTTTTTATTAAGATATATAAAAGCTACTCTTTATAGTCGAACCTAATAACTTAAAATAAATTTGAAGTTATTAGTTTTAAATTTTGGCTTACTTTATTCACTATAAGAGTAATTTATTATATTGAAAATATTAATTTTACAAGATGTGTTTAGATTTATTATGTAATTCCATCATTAGCAAAGGCAAAATTGCTTAATTGTTTTTTCCCCTGCATGTCATGCAAGTTTGACTTTGTTAAATTTGTTTGGTAGAAAAAACATAAGATAAAAGAAAATTCAATTAAGAAGTAAACAAATCCACAAAATAAATTGTCACTCCCCGAGTCTACACCCTAGATGCGACTGATACTCGAGAATCATTGTTGACCCCAAGCGAACCCTTGGCCTGGCTCAACTCTCTGCGGAAGACTTTCAACCATAAGAGATAAACTTTAAAAGAAAGCTTTTAACTCAAAAGTCTCAAACTCTTTAACTTAGACATTTAAAAATATTCAAAATTGGTCACACGGGCAACTCAAGTCTCAACATTTAATAAAGGAAATGAAAAGACTCATAAACTAATATTGTTTATCTATCTATGAAGCCTTTAATACTATGATGGATGTCGGGACAAGACCCACGATCATCCTAACAAAACTGAAATAGATGTAAATAAATAAGGAATCCTCTGAAAGCAAGGAGGCTCACCAACAACTCTGGAACCGCAAATGGTATCAACGAATCGTCGGTTGATGACCCTGATCTCCTGTATTTGCATTATGAAATGATGCAGATCAATTGGAATCAGTACATTAAATGTACGAACATGTAAGGGGAAAACTGAAGCATGTCATAAGCTTGAAATGGAACTGAAGAAACAACTTACCTCGTCTCAACTCAACTCAACCTCAACTCAGTCTCAACTCATTTCAGTATAAAGCAGTGATAAAGATATGATATAAAGAAAAGTTTTTAAGGTCGTACGGATTCCTTAACGACTTATCTAACTACTCATGTAATCAAAATCATAATTAGATCACCTAAGTGCTACCACATTTCTCTAGACTTTAAAGTCTTCGATTTCGTCCAAATCCGGACTAGGTTGAGAAATTCCAAGTTAATACGAAAAAGTTTTCTGACCCAAAAAAATTTCCCGATGGCTTTCCTATAACGACGGAACCTGGTCGTTACAATAGATACCAATTTACCCATCACTCGTCCCTGAGTGACAAACTTAGGAAAAATAGGCTAATGAAGGAATGAAGTAGTACCTGAATCGACGAACAATTGGGGATACTTGTCTCGCATGTCCCTCTCGGTTTCCCAAGTAGCTTCCTCAACTGGACGATGCTTCCATTGCATTTTCATGGATTTAATCTCCTTGGTCCTCAACTTTCGGACATCACGATCAAGAATTGCAATTGGTTCCTCCACATACTGAATGTCTTTGTCTAACACAATTGAGTCCCATTTTATGATGTAATCCCCGTCACCATGATATATCTTCAACATGGACACATGAAATACCGAATGAACCTCCAATAGGTTGGGAGGTAAAGTCCATCTCTAAGCCACTGGCCCTACACAGTCAAGAACCTCAAAGGGACCAATGTATCGCGGACTTAGCTTACCTTTCTTGCCAAATCTCATCACCCTTTTCATGGGTGATACCTCAAGAAGAATATTCTCACCGGTTTAAAATGCCATGTCTCTTACCTTATGGTCCACATACTTCTTATGTCTACTCTAGGCCGCTAAAAGCTTAGCTTGAATACTCCTCACCTTATCTTGAGCATAAATAAACTCTCAAAGGTTTCACATCTCCAACCTCAAACCATCTTATGGGTGATCTACATCTCCTCCCATAGAGTGCCTCAAATGGTGCCATATCTATGCTGGAGTGATAACAATTATTATAGGAGAACTCACACAAAGGTAAGAACTTATGCTAATGCCATCCAAAATCAAGCACACATGCCCTCAACATGTCTTTTAACACTTGAATAGTCCTTTCCGACTGCCCATCCGCGTCAGTGGATGGAAAGCGGTACTAAAAGTGAGTTATGTGCGCAATTTATCATTTAATTTCCTCCAAAACTTGGATGTGAATTGGGTACCACAGTCTGAGATGATAGAAAGGGGAACCCCATGCAACATCACTATCTCTTTCACATAAACTTTAGCCAATTGTTCAGCATTATAATCTATTCTTACCAGAATAAAATGGGTCGACTTAGTCAATCTACCAACCACCACCCAAATCGAATCAAACTTCCCCAAGGTCTTGGAAAGACCAACCACAAAATCTATGGCTATCATTTCCCACTTCCATTTTGGAATTGGCATTCTTTGAAGCAACCCTGCAGACCTTTGGTGTTCATACTTCACTTGTTGACAATTTTGACACTTAGCCATAAACTCCGCTATATCCTTCTTCTTGCCTAACCACTAATAAATTCGCTTCAAATCTATATACATATTGGTCACACCCTGGATGAATAGAATATCGCGAACCATGAGACTCTGCCAACAATTTCTGAATCAAGTCATCTACTTTAGGAACACAGATTCTTTCTTTAAAATTGAGCTCACATTCCGCATCAAGAGTGGTCTCTTGTGCCTTACCAATCGCAGTCTTCTTTCTAAGCTCTTCCAAATTATCATTCTCAAACTGTTTGGCCTTGATCTCTTCAATGAACGTGCCCCTTACTTCGATATCATATAACACCCCACCTCTTTCTGAGATGCCCAATTGTATGAACTTAGACTCCAAGGTCTGAATTTTCTTAGCCAAAGGTCGCTTCGTTACACTCAAGCAAGCTAGACTACCCATACTCACCGTTTTTTGACTCAAAGTGTCTGTCACTACATTAGCCTTGCCCGGAAGGTATTGAATGGTGACATCATAATCTTTAAGTAATTCCATCCACCTTCGATGTCTCAAATTCAGATCCATTTGAGTGAACACATGCTGCAAACTATGATGATCAATAAACACCTCACACTTAACCCCATAGAGATAATGTCGCCAGATCTTAAGAGCGAACACTACTGCTGCCAACTCTAAATCATGTGTTGGCCGGATAATTCCTCTCATGCACCTTCAATTGATGCGATGCATAAGCTATAACATTCTTATCATGCATCAACACAGAACCCATATAGAATGTGAAGCATCAAAATAAATAATAAAATCCTTACTTTTAACCGGTAGTGCTAGAATAGGTGCGGTGGTCAAAAGAGTCTTGAGCTTTTGAAAGCTCTTCTTACATTTTTCAATCCATTCAAATGGTATCTCCATTTAGTCAAATTGGTCAAGTGAGTGGCAATGGAAGAAAAATTCTTCACAAATCGATGATAGTATCTAGCGAGCCCCACAAAACTCCTAACTTTCATCACAGAGCTAGGCCGAACCCAATTCTTAACCGCATCAATCTTTTGAATATCTACCATTACCCCTTCTTTTGAAACTACATGCCCCAAAAATGCAATCAAAGTCAACCAAAATTCACACTTAGAGAATTTAGCATACAACCTTTGCTTCCCAAGAACACCTAAAATAAAATGAAGATGGTCGGCATGCTCTTCCTCACTCTTCGAATAGACCAAAATATCATAAATAAAGACTATGACGAAAGAATCAAGAAATGGCTTGAACACCCCATTCATTAAACTTAGAAAAGCGGCGGGAACTTAGTCCAATCAAAAGACATAACCAGAAATTCATAGTGCCCATAGCGGGTTCTAAACGCCGTCTTGGGCACATCCTCAGGCCTAATTTTCAACTGATGGTAGACAGACCTTAGATCAATCTTGGAAAAGACTGACGCACCTTGCAATTGGTCAAAAAAGATCATATATTTGAAGCAAAGGGTACTTGTTTTGAATAGTGACCCTATTCAATTGCCGGTAGTCTATACACATTCTCATACTACAATAATTTTTCTTAACAAACAAAACTGGAGCACCCTATGGAGAAGGACTAGGACGAATAAATCCCTTATCAAGAAGCTCTTGGATTTGAGCCTTAAGCTCTCTTAAATCCGCTTGGGCATGCAATATGGAGAAAGAGAAATGGAACGCGTACCAGGTTCTAAATCAATGCAGAAGTCTATATCTCTATCCGGAGGCATACCAGGCAAGTCATTAGGAAACACTTTTCTAAATTCTGACACCACAAGAATAGACTCAATGGATGGAGTCTCAACCTCAACATCCCTAATATGCGCCAAATATGCCAAACAACCCTGCTCTACCAATTTACTAGCCCAAATGGAGGATATGATCTTAGCTTGCTTAGGCTTGTACACCCCTTCCCACTCTAACTTTTCCCTTCCCGAAATTTCTAGAGTAACAGACTTAGTATTACAATTAAGCACAACATAATAGAGGGACAACCAAGTCATGCCTAAGATTAAATCAAAGTCAGGCATATCCAAAATCACCAAATCAGCCCAAGTCTGAAAACCCTTAAACAAAATTAGACAAGCACGATAGACATGAGTGACTATGACAGACTTTCCAACAGGGGTAGAAACATGGATGGGGGCATCAAGTATATCACAAATCATAGAAAATTCTTAAGCAAATCACACGGATACATATGAATAAGTAGAATCCGGATCAAATAACTCATTAGCCATCCGGTCACAGACAGGAATAGTACATGTGATCACTGCGTCAGACGCTTCTGCCTCATTCTTTCCCGGAAAGGCATAAATTGAGCCATATCATCTTGACGAGCTACTTCCCTGCCTGGTTGAGTGTTACCCTTGCCTGCGTTACCATTTTCTCTACCTCCACAGCCTCGCTGATCACCTCCTCGCCTACCTTGTAAATGTCCTCTACCATTATTACCATTTCATGTGGGTACCACTGCTCTAGTCTACTGCTGCACGGAATCTAACACTCGTGGGTGGGGATAATCTCTCCTCATATGCCTAGGTTCTCCACAATTGTAGCAAGTATGATCAAAAGATGGCCTACCACCCATCAAAGGTGCGACTCTCTAGCTATCCTGAATCAAATTATGAGGTGGAGTTTCTGAGTAGTTACTTGTAGAGGCGGGCATAGCGGACTGAATTGGCTTGGCTGCAAGCGTTGGCCTTTCGGACCCCTTGGAGTAAGAACCTTGAAAGTTACCCGAGTTCTTGGCCCTTTTAGCCAATGCCTTAGCCTGACCGTCTCGCCTCACCCCCTCCACTTTCTTCACAAACTATGTTACCTCATTAAAGCTCCTCCCAGCAGAGGTCATATGAATAGATAATATCTGCAACTCAGAAATTAGTCCCCTAATAAATAAATAGATCCTCTCTTCCTCAGTAGTCACCATTTGAGTAGCATATCTAGACAAATCATGGAATTTGGCCTCATAAGCAACTATAGTCATACCACCTTGCTCCAAATCTATGAACTCATCCTTCTTGCGATCCCTCAAAGTCCTAGGCTCATACATCTCTAGAAATAGAGCATGAAATTGGGTCCAAGTAAGTAGAGGTAAAGTTGATGATCTACTTTCCATATAAGCTCTCCATGACTGCTTGGCCTCACCTTGAAGCTGAAAAGTCACAAACTCAACCCCATGTTGATGGACAATTCCCAACTTATGAAGTCTCTCATAGCAATCTAAGATAAACTCATAAGCATCTTCATTCTCAGAACCAAAAAATACAGGAGGCTTTAGCTTCAAAAACTTAGTCAACATCTCATGCTCATTACCAATCATAACAGAACCCAACAAAGGACAGAAGAAAACATCATTACCTCCAGTCCCACCCACCTTGGGTGCAGTGCTAGCAACAGGGGGATTAGTAGGAGTTTGAGTTGCTTGAGAAGAAGGAAGCACTTCAGGACCAACCAACCATTTCAGGAATGACATGATCTGTTGAGTTAACACTTGGTCTATGGGAGGAACACCGGTAATCTCAGTCTGCACCTCTTCCTCATGTACAACCTCCTCAACATTTTCAACCTCAATATCCTCTTCTATCTCTTCATGATGCACGGGAGGGGCCTCATTTTGGATAGAATTTCCGACCGGTACCCCATCTCTAGTAGGCGCCACCATTCTTCGGCCTCTACCCCTAGCTCTTCCTATACCCCCTGCCTCGATCGTGACCTCTCGCTGCAGATTCCTCAGTTGGAGCATTGACGAGAGCTATAAGCCTGACGCAATTGAATCTAGTGTTAACCATCTGCAGACAGAAGAGTGAAGGAGGTTAGATACCAATTCGAATCGATAGATACCAATTCGAATCGACATATACCAATTGGAATCAAGTTACAGCACGAAAAAAGACAAGAGAAAACAAAGAGATTTCCTAAAGTCCTATAGCCTCTCAAAGAAAACTAAGGCGTCCCCGTACCGTTTCGCAAGACTCTACTAGACTCATTTTGGTACATCGAGATCAATGAACCTAGGCTCTGATACAAACTTTGTCACAACCCAGACCATTGTGATTGAGACCCACACTAACCCTCCAGCGGGAGAACCACTACTACAACCCAAACCAAGCATTTAAACCAAAAACTAAAGCATTTAAGGACACGAAAATAGGAATAAAACTAAAAACTGAAGTTCCCATAAACTTTCAAAAGATCTAACAACTAAACCATGCGGAAAATACACCTAGAACCTGAAACTTAATGTACCAAAACATCTAACAACGAACCAAGGTCTAAACAAGAAGGGTCACAACCCCAAACCAACGAACTAATAACTAACTAGAAAGTCTAAGTCTGAAATGTGGGCATAGACGAGAGGAGAACTCATGGCAGGCTGAAAGAACTGGCTCACCCTTGAATTCGAACGATCACTGATCTTTTAAGCGAGGTTTGTCAATAGCCACTTGAAGATGCCCTGTACTCAACAAAGAAAAAGCAAGTGCAGTATCAATACACAACCACAGTGTACTGGTAGGATCACACGCTTATCCCACTAAGTGCAACATGCATAATCAATACAATAATACAATCACATGCATCTATCGAACATATACAATATTATCAACATTTACGAACAACGAATAACTTCACATTTCTCAAGATACACAATTATGACAAGTCATTGGTCCTCTCATGGAACCCAAACCCAAACTGTTAGCATACCGAAACGTGGTACCCGATCCAATGATTATGTCGGAATGTGGCAACCGATCCCATAATTATGCCAGAACGTGGCAACCGATCCAAGTTAGTGTGTCAGAATGCAACACTCGATCCATTCAACAATCCACAATCACAATCACAAAGTACATTCTCATAATCATATAATCAAGTCATGATTCATGGCATTCATAGTCATATATCCTCATTTACAACAAGTGTGATCAATAATGTAACATCCGCACACATACATATATGCATCATAATGAAGAAAAGACAAACATACATCACACAGTCATAGAATCAGAACCATCACCTACCTCAAAACAAGCTTGAAACCCTAAGAAACTTGATCATTCCCTTTCCGGATTCGTTCGCTTGTTCTTGGTCTACAAACAATCAATATAATACGGGAATCAATAAACAATCCCTAATTACCCAGATTACTAACAATTCTAACAACCCTAGATCATACCCATGATCCCAAGTATCCAAACTATGGCTTTTTCCACCATAGTTTCTAAATCAAAACTCTCCCCCATCGATAATTACCTATTCTATTACGTTCTACGGATCGAAAAATGGATTCGGGGAGTTAAAATTTTACCTTTAGCCTTAGGAATGATGGAAAACTATCAAGAATCGCATGAGGTTCGTTCCTTAGCTCTAAATATTGAAAAGTGCAGAAAAAAGATGTTTTGGGGTTTATTTACGACTTTAGTCGCGTCTGGCCCGCCACAGTGACCCTCACCCCGCTACAGCGGCCCCGCCGGAGCGACCAAAATCATTATCAAAGCGGCTTGCACGAAATAGTGAGTTATTTTAATAATTCCAAGACCCCCATTTCACAACACAACTTTAACCAACGACGCTCAAAAAATATCGTTCACGGTAAGATCGATTCCGAAAGTTCTACTCACCCAAATTTAATTATGTAAGGTCGTACAGATTCCTTAACGACTTATCTAACTACTCATGTAATCAAAATCATAATTAGATAAGCCAATTGCCACCAGATTTCTCTAGACTTTAAAGACTCCGATTTCATCCAAATCTGGATTAGGTTGAGAAATTCCAAGTTACTATGAAAAAGTTTTCCGACCAAAAAAATTTCCCTATTGGCTTTCCTATAACGACGGAACCCGGCCGTTACACCTAACGATCAGCAACAGAACCTTGTAAAAAGCTAATTTAGATTAGATGATTTTTTTCCGGATGTACAATATTTTTGTTAGAGACCCGTTATCTTATCCTATAGGTCTATTTTGGTGTCACGTATCAAATGACGTGGCATACCAAGTTCAATAAGAATTTCAATAGAATTGTGCCACATGTCAAAATGACATAACATTCTCAGTCAAATCAAAGTCCAAATGTCTTACGTGTACAAGACATGTACGTTACAATTTCAAGCGAATATTGTCATGTTGACATAAATACAATTGACCAAAAAGGGGAGAAAAATCATTTACAAGATTTACAAAATATTATTTTTCTTAAATTGTTGACTAAATATGCTATAAATAAGACACAAAGGGAAAAACTATTTTCATCAAACACCTGCACAAATTACTTTCAAAAGCATTACACCAAATATTAAGATATGACTTTCAAAGTATTGGCTTTTCTCCTCATCTTTATGATGACTGGGTTCAGTAAGTGTTTTACTTGCTTTAATTTTTTAGTACTTGAATATCATGCACTTTTTTCACAATTTTTTCTAAGTTCATTTTGTAACCTTGTTCTTGGATATATGAAATATATTTATCTATTAATTTCTTTATGTATATATATACATATAATAAATTGTGAAAATTTATTTAATAGGTATTTCGCAAAAGGCTGAAGCAAAGGATATTCCCGTTTGTTGTTGCGACAAAGATCCCAATATTTGTAGATCTCTTTGTGGCTTTATCGATGTCTATTTCTGCAACGGGTTTTACTGTGAATGTGGGCATAGTAAACCACCTCAAGGTCGGATTGCGCAAACTAATGAAACTACAAATTGAAGAGTTCAAATTTCCTGGACAAAAATAGAAATGAAATTCATTTCTTGTTTCTATGTAACTTACAACAAGGCATTAGCCAAATAAAAAAGTTTAATATTTTCTTCATTCCCAATTTATATGATTACCTTTCAAATTTTGAGAGTAAAACAAGTTTCTTTCATCGTAATTTAAATTCATCTTTTAAATAATTTGAATTGTTTAATTATTGTGACTTATAATACTTTTAACATAGTTTTCGAATATGTAAATTTTATCTCAACAAACGTAATGATTTCATATTAATTTTAAAACTTTGATTCTTGAATTTAAACTGCGCCACATAAGCAGGGCCGGCTCTTGCTTAATAAATTTAAGGCATATGCCTTAGGCCCCAATTTTGGGGGGCCTCAAATTTTCATGAAGAAAAAATTATGTGTTAACCTTTTTAATAAAAAAAATTATTATTTATGCTTAAAAAGTATAATTTTAAACAAATATATTATTTTATTATTTTTAACGCCATTCAAATAGAAAGAAATTAAGAAAATATTATTTTGAATGTTTACATTCTCTTCGCTAACACTCATATTATTTATCTTTTTAAAATTCTTTTGCGCTTTCTTTTTTAAATTTTTTGATAAGCTAGAGTAATGCACTGTCAAAATTATAAATTAATAGTCAAAAAGTATTAAACAAAATGACTTACAATTTTTCTTTTATTTGTTTCTTCTTAAATTTTCAAGTATGACATAAACATATTAAAGTAGGGTTATACCAAGCTATCAATTTCTTATATCAGATTTTATGGTTTTAATCCTTATCTTTATGTAAAGTTTGTCAACTTATTACTTATAGAATTATGTTAACAATTTATATAATGATCGCCTTAGTAAAAGAATATTTTTCAATGTTGAATTGATAAAACATTACCTAAAATTAATAATTAAAAATGATATTCGATAATATCATTTTAAAAAAATATATCAAGTAATAATTTGCACTTAAAAAGATAAAAAAAAAAACAACTATATTTGAAGTTTAAATATTTTAGGCCTCAATTAAAATTTCGCGTTAGGCCTCAAATTACGTTGAGCCGCCCCTGCACACAAGTTGAGATGGAGTGAGTTAATATTTATTATTTAAAAGGATTTAAAGCTTATATGTCAAAATTTACAGTTTTGACTCCTGAAATTCGAATAGTATGAAAAAAAAAGTGTGGAGTAAATATTAATTTTGCACAATATGTTAATCGTTGAAAAAATTACAATTTTAAATTTATTTATTTATTTGAAAAAAATTATAGGATGATTAATTATACAACTGATTTTTTATTAAGATCTATAAAAGCTACGCTTTATATTAGAACCTAATAACTTAAAATAAATTTGAAGTTATTAGTTTTAAATTTTGGCTTACTTTATTCACTATAAGAGTAATTTATTATATTGAAAATATTAATTTTACAAGATGTGTTTAGATTTATTATGTAATCCCATCATTAGCAAAAGCAAAATTGCTTAATTGTTTTTTTCCCTGCATGTAATGCAAGTTTGACTTTGTTAAATTTGTTTGGTAGAAAAAGCATAAGATAAAAGAAAATTCAGTTAAGAAGTAAACAAGTCCATAAAATAAATTGTCACTCACCGAGCCTACACCCTAGATGCGACTAATACTCGAAAACCATTGTTGGTCCCAAGCGAATCCTTGGCCTGGCTCAACTCTCAGCGGAAGACTTACTCAACCATAAGAGATCAACTTTAAAAGAAAGTTTTAACTCAAAAGTCTCAAACTCTTTCACTTAGAACATTTAAAAATATTCAAAATTGGTCACACGGGCAATTCAAGTCTCAACATTTAACAAAGGAAATGAAAAGACTCATAAACTAATATTGTTTATCTATCTATGAAGCCTCTAATATTATGATGGATGTCGGGACAAGACCCCCGATCATCCTAACAAAATTGAAATAGCTGTAAATAAATAAGGAATCCTCCGAAAGCAAGGATTCCTTGAAATGGTATCAACGAATCAATTGTTGATGACTTTGATCTCCTGTATCTGCATAATGAAATGATGCAGGCCAAATGGAATCAGTACATTGAATGTACGAACATCTAAGGGGAAATATAAAGCATGGCATAAGCTTGAAATGGAACTAAAGAAACAACTTACCTCGTCTCAACTCAACCTCAACTCAGTCTCAACTCATTTCAATATAAAGCAGTGATAAAGACGCGATATAAACAATGTATAGCAACTAAGTTTATTGAAAAATATAATAATAACTCAATTTGTATGTAAAAACACAAAATAAAATTTGTTTGTATATAAGAATACAAAATAACTCTGTTTGGGAGATTCTTTAACCGACAACCATCACTATAAGCTATGTGATGATATAACATCTCGTCCACGCTGTCAGAACTGTCTTATACCTTGCTGGGGTATAGAACTCCTCAACTAAGTGGATCCACTAAGATATGCTTAAAAGCAATAAGAAATCATCTAAAAAGTATGACCCTTTGTACCGCACGTTGGCTACATGATTTATGGGGGATGTGAGTTGTCTGAACTCTCCCTTATATCGGTGCTCAATACTACTCCCAAAATATAACTTAGCTCATATGTTTTAAAAAAAATATTTTCTCATCCTCAACTTTGAGATTATTACTTTTACTTAAAAGAGATAGTACTCAAAACACTACTAAAAAAATAGTGAATACCGACCTCCGGAGGTCGGTATTCCTTAAAATACCGACCTAAAACCGACATCTCAACTTAGATCGGAAAAAGCTTGGTCGCTATTCAATACCGACCTCTGGAGGTCGGTATTTACTGACCTCTCGAGGTCAGTTTTTATTTTATGTCGGAAAATTCATATATTATTATTTCCGACTTCCTGAGGTCAGAATTGCAATACCGACATTCGGAGGTCGGTATTTTTATTTTTGTATTTTTCAAATTCCGACCTCCGGAGGTCGGTAATTTTATTTTTGTAATGTTGAAATTCCGACCTCCGAAGGTCGGTATTTTTATTTTTGTAATGTTGAAATTCCGACCTCCGGAGGTCGGTAATTTTATTTTTGTAATGTTGAAATTCTGACCTCTGGAGGTCGGTATTTTTATTTCTGTATTTTTAAAATTTCGACCTCCGGAGGTCGGTAATTTTATTTTTGTAATGTTGAAATTTCGACCTCCAGAGGTCGGTATTTTTATTTTTGTAATGTTGAAATTCCGACCTCCGGAGGTCGG
>JAJOOO010005205.1:0-17272 GCA_029582685.1 Solanum piurae
CATAATAAATCTAAACATATATTGTAAAATTAATATTTTCAATATAATAAATTACTCATATAGTGAATAAAGTATCTTGGTAATTGAGGGAAAGACAAAATTTAAAATTAATAAGTTCCAATCTATTTTAAGTTATTAGGTTTTAAATTAAAGTATAGCTTTTATAAATCTTTAAAAAATCATTTATATAACTAAAACTCCAATAAATGTTCTTTTAAAAAAATTACATAGATATAAATTATAATTTTTTCGATGATAAACATATTGTGCAAAATTAATATTTACTCCCTCTATTTAATTTTATGCCACATTGTTCGAACTTAAGGAATCAAAATTATAAATTTTGATCTTGAATTCTAACATGTAATCTTTAAATCTTTTTAAATAATAAATATTTACTCCTTCCATCCAATTTATGTGGCATAGTTTAAATTCAAGAATCAATTTTTCTTCTTTTGATATAAATCATTACAATTGTGGAAATAAACTTTACATATTCCAAAACTATGTTATTATAAGTCACATAATTAATAATTGAAAATATTAAAAGGGTGTACTAAATTATGATAAAAAATTTATTTGACTCTTGAAATTCAAAAAATACCATATAAATTGAGATAAATAGAGTATACACAAGAAAATAATTATTCATGTAGTAAATAAAGGATCCCACAAAATTAACTTGTTAAAAACATAATTAATTTGTATGATTTTACGTTTGGTTAATACTTTCTCTATTCCATATTAACTCAATTTGTAAGGCAATCCACAATTATTAAGAAAAACATTCAAGAATATAATTTAAACCATACTTTCCATTTTGTCCTTTGTGAAATCATAAACATAACTTTGCAAGTACTGTAATTTATCTCCTAGAAAATACCAAATTTCATTAAAAGAAAGGAAAAATATGGATAAAATTTCAAACATCCATCTTAAACTTTAAACAATTCAATTATTTCGAACAATGAAAAAACCCCAAAATTTCAATTAATATGGAATAGGAAAAAGTAAATGTGACTCTCATGTACATATCTGCTCATGCTAAAAAAATAAAAACGTGCTACAACATTTGAAAATTATATCTTAATTAATCTCATATAAAAAAAAAACATATCGCTATTCAGCTACAAAAAAATAGACACGATTATATTCATGTCCTAATATTTCATTTGTTTTACGGTCAATTCTTTTTATAACAATTTACATGTTAATATGTTAAGTCGATTGAGATGGATAATTAAATACAATAGAGTAAAAGAAGGTTATGTTTTGCTAAGTACATTTGAATATAGTATGTAAATATCCTTCTAATCGAAGACTATTTATCAAAATAAAAGACAGAAAAAAGAGAACAATAAACTTTTTTATTTGGCTATATTGCCTTGTTGTAAGTTACATACAAACAAGAATTGAATTCCATTTCTATTTTTGTCTCAAGAAATTTTAATTCTTCAATTTGTGGTTTCATTAGTCTGTGCAATTACAGATGGTTTGTGCCCACATTCACAGTATATGCCATCATAGTAATAGTCAGGTACAAAGCCACACACAGATTGACAAATATTGAGATCTTTGTCGCAGCAACAACGGGAATATCCTTTGCTTCAACCTTTCGCAAAATACCTATTAAATAAAATTTCATAATTTATTATCTATTAATAATAGATAAATATATTTCATATCTAAGAACAAAAAGATTTATAAAATGAACTTAGAAAAAATTGTGGAAAAGTGTATGATATTCAGCTACTAAAAAATAAAGCAAGTAATAAGACTTACAGAGTCCTATCATCATAAAGATGAACAGAAAAGTCAATGCCTTGAAAGTCATACTTTAACTTTTGATGATATACACAATAAGTCACTTGAAAGTAATTTGTGCAGGTGTTTGATGATGATATTTATTTTTCTTTCTGTCCTATTTATAGCATATTTAGTCAACAATTTATTAAAAGTAATATTTTGTGAATCTTGTAAACAATTTCTCTCCTTTTTGGTCAATTACATTTAAGTTAACATGACAATATTCGTTTGAGATCGTAACGTACATGTATTGTACATGTAACGCACTTAGACTTTAATTTGACTGGACATGTTATTACATTTTTATACGTGGCACGATTCTATTGATTTTTCTTATTTAACTTGGTATGACATGTCATTTGACATGTTGCACCAAAATAAGTCTCAAGAATAAGACAGTTGGTCAATTATACAAAAATGTTCATTCGAAAAAAAACCCATCTAAATTGTGGGATATATATGTAATGTATTTATATTGTACAAATAGTGTATATATAATGTATCAATTTGTGATTATAGGTTGGGCACGTGAAGATCGTCCTTGTTGGGATTGTTTGATTTTATGATATTGCGTTGAGATCGTCCGTACAAACATGTGGAGATCATTCGTGTCGGTATATGGACCTCACAAGTCCTCCATGGATCATGAACTCTTGATGTAATTCTGAGAAGTATCGTGTATATACGGTTGAGAGAGTGCTGGATGAGAAATATGAGGCTAATGTATAGCGTGATGTTTTTTGTTTAGGTGATAAAAAATACAAAGTACATCATAGTGTATTTATACACTTACAAGTCGTATAGAGCATAGAGAGTAATGTTGTTCATCTTGTATTCCTAAGATAATTAGAACAAAACTTTGAAGAACTTGGTAAGAAACAACAAAGTTTAAAGAGTATTTTCAAACTAGAAAATTAAAACTTGTAGAGAAAATAGAATCATAAATAGATTAGAAACAATATAAAAATATTTTTCTCAAAGAAAGAAAATTGATCCCACTGAATGCACAGTGTCCCCTTAAGGAAATTATTCGCCTCAAGTAGCCGAGGTTAATGGAATATATCCTCCAGGATAGAACGATCTTACTCACCAGTGTATCGATACCTAAAACCACGGTGTCAGCGAACCACTCAATGGCAGTAAAGTACACTTAGAATACTAAATTTAGTAGTAGTAGAAGAAGTCAAGAAAATTCATTTTTTTTTTAAAATGAGAGGAAATCCCTCAATTTATAGAAAACGAAGGGTAGTGTGAAAAGGTTCTTATTGTGCCTTACCGGAAAGGTCATGAACCTTTGAAAAAGTCACAATCTTTCGGAAAGGTCACAACCTTTCATAAAAGTCACAACTTTTCATAAAAGTCGCAACTTTTCATAAAAGTCACAACTCTTCATAAAAGTCGCAACTTCTCATAAAAGTCACAACTCTTCATAAAAGTCGCAATTCTTCATTTTCCATTCACACCTTTTAAAACCCAACAATCCCCCGCATGAATGGGGAATGACTCCAAGACAAAGAAACAGACAAGTATGTGTACTTTACAAGCACGAATTAATTGCATCTGGATAAGTAGGTTTCCCCTTGGACTTTCCGTAGTAAACATATGTCGGATATACTCGGTCAATCGGTAGATGCGATATCTTTGAACCGTCGAGCTTTGGTGTATACCTAGACAACCATATGTCACACAATTAACTCTTTACCGTTTATGGTTCTTACGGTTGTGTTCGTTTCAGCCATGAACACCACTTGGTTTCATGAGTGTATAGAGAATAGGCTTTTGACAATAATTCTTTTTGAAGCGGCTTACACTTCACACTCACATAGGTGATTTCTAACCGTGTTATCGTGTAGGTACACTATTTGGTCAAATCTGACAAACTTAGCAAATCATTAAAAACATTAAGCTTTATTAACTCATTAACAAACCTTAATGTTGTAACCTTGTTCCTGAGCATTGTCTTCATCACGAGAATGGATTGAGTTGGTTGACAATGCCGAACCATCAGTCACAACTTTGTTTTTCTCCTT
The DNA here is from genome assembly GCA_029582685.1 of Solanum piurae. Taxonomy (NCBI): domain Eukaryota; kingdom Viridiplantae; phylum Streptophyta; class Magnoliopsida; order Solanales; family Solanaceae; genus Solanum; species Solanum piurae. The sequence continues at coordinate 3,837 of JAJOOO010005205.1, forward strand.
GAGCCTAGCTCTTGGGATCTCCAGTCTGCTAGGTGGAGTTACTGCCATGATGACTTGTCCTAAGCCGTAAACTCATTCTCTTAGATGATCTTTCAACTTTCTCTATAGTTAGACCTTTTTGTAAGTGGATCCGACACATTATCCTTTGACTTTACATAGTCAATTGTGATAATTCCACTAGAGAGTAGTTTTCTAACGGTATTGTGTCTATCTTATATGACGAGACTTTTCGTTATACATCATGCTCCATGCCTTACCTATTGCATCTTGACTAACAAAGTGTATGCATACTGATGCCAAAGGTTTGAGCCAAAAAAGAATATATATCAAGAAATTTCAGAGTCTTTCAACTTATTCACCGACTTTATCTAGAGCACCTAGCCCAAAGATCATTGCAAAGCTAGCGATACATGTCTTTTTGAAAGATTTCCAAGAGACTGCTCATCCACCAAGAGTAAATACATATACACTCATGGATTTTACTTCATTTGATCTCGGTGATTCAATTTGTATCACTATATCCTTTCAATACTGCTGGATATTGTTAAAATACAAGATGTAGTTTTGAGTATTTCTTAAGTACTCCAAAACTCTTTTCATTGTCATCCAATGAGTTCGATTGGGATAACTCGTGAACCGACTCAGTTCATTAATAGCACATGCTATATATGATCGCGCACACTTCGTGATATACATCATACTTCCCAATAGTACTCTAGCACAATTCAATTGTGAGTCACTTTCGTCTTCACCCTTTTGAAATGCAAAGCTCACATTTATTGGAGACTTGACAATATTGAAATCCAAACATTTGAACTAGTCAAGTACCTTTTTAATGCAATGAGACCGTGACAATGCTAAACATTATGGAGTTCTAAGGATTCTTATATCTAAGATCGCATCAGCAACTCCAAGATTTTTCATATCAAACTTGTTTTCTAACATAAGTGTAGTAGCATTTATGTCATTAGTGTCTCTATTGATGATCAACATATCACTAATATACAAACAAACAATGACCTTGTGATTTTAATGTGAACAGATTTATCACTTCCATCATTCTTAAATCCATTTGTCAACATAGTTTGGTCAAATTTCTTATGTCATTGTTTGGGTGCTTGTTTTAGTCCATAAAGTGACTTAACAAGTTCGCACACTTTCTTTTCTTTACAAGGAATCAAAAATCCTCGGATTGTTCCATGTAAATTTCTTCCTCTATTCTCAATTTATGAAAATTGCTTTCACATTCATTTGATGAATTTGGAGGTCATATACCATAGCTAATGCAATTAACATCCGAAATGATGTAATTCTAGTTACTGAGGAGTATATATCGATAAGATCAAGACTTTGTTTTTGTCTAAAGCCTTTGACAAATAGTCTTGCTTTATATTTGTCAACAGTTCCATCGACTTTCATTTTCCTTCTGAAGATTCACTTTGAACCCAAAGGTTTATTTTTCATAAAAATATCAATTAACTTCCAATATGGTTTCTCAAGATTGCATGAATTTCAATATTGACACCATCTTTCAAGAAGGATGAGTCTACAGAAGACACAAGAAATGTTACAAAATCATATTCGGAGGAAGTGAATGTTCTTTGACATTTACCACGCCTCTGAATCTTTTTATTAAGTACATTCTCATTTTCCTTTTCAAGGTCTTTGAAACCCTTCACCAGACTACTCAAGTCTTATTTTACAGTCCACAATCATAGGTCATATTTTAATCCTTTCAGGAATATGAACTTGGACTTTGGCTAGACACCCCCACACTTTGAAGTACTTCAAGTTGGATTTTCTTCCTTTCCATTTCTCATATGGAATAAATTATGTCCTGAACAAACAAAATTGATTTCAATCTGAAAAGACAAAACTTTTTGTTGTTTCCTTTTGTAGTAAGGATTGTTCCTCCACACAAGTCATGTGGTAAACCTGAACTTATAAGTAATGCAACCATCATTTTCTTCAAAGTAAGGTGTTTTTTTTCATTCTGCAATTCCAATAGATTTAGGTGAATAGGACAGTAGTTTGATGGATAAATCCATTTTCCAAACATATTTCTGCAAAAGGAGATTTATATTCTCCATCCCTATAACTTCTTATCTTTTTTCCGACTGATTTTCAACTTCAATATTATATTGTCTAGACATTTCTATTGCTTCATCCTTACCATGCATTCAACAAATAAACATAGTTGTTTCTGATGCAAATTGTCAATGAAAGTTATGAGATATTTTTTCCCACCACGAGATGGTGTTGACTTCATATCACAAATGTCAGTGTAAATCAACTCTAAGGGATTAGAATTCCTTTCAAGAGATTTATAAGAATGCTCAGCATACTTAGATTCCACACAAACTTGACATTTTTATTTATTGCACTCAAAGTTAGACAAAACTTCTAAGTTGATTAGTTTTCCTTACAAGATTTTGTAATTGACATTCCCCAAGTGTTCATGTCACAAACAGTTTGACTCAAGCAAGTAGAAACAAATAAAAATATTGAGTTTGAAAAGCTCTCCGCGAGGTAGCTTTTTCTCACAAATATTCTGTGCCTATTTCTTACAATTTTGTGTGATACAAACATTGTTTAGAGTCATCACCTTGTCAAATGTCCTTTTCGGAAGGACCTTTCCATAACTTTCAATTTGATTGTTATAAAACTACCCATGAACAAAGTTTCATCGGGTCCAATAAAAGTAATATAGTCCAAATGCTTCTTTTACAAAACATGACAAATGACTATTCACCAATATTCATGTCTATACAAATAGTTATATTTAATAGATATATCTTTTCATGAAAAGTCACAACATTTTAAGTGACACTTTTTCATAAAAGAACTCAATCATTTTAAACAAGTATACATATAATTTGGTAGTTTCATACTAGTCATACCATATACTAGTAAAAGAGAAACTCAATGATCACAATATCAAATAAGTCTAATTTTATCTTTGTCATAAGCATAGAACCTCCCTACATTTTAAATATGATCTCAAAAATATTTTTCAAGTATTTGAAAATAGTTTTTCCACATTTTCCCCCCCATGCTATCAAAGTGTCATTGGCAACATGAAACCTCTTTTGAAAATATTATTCTACGAAAGAATTATAGTGCTTCAATTCTCTTTGACAATTTTTACACAATGTCAAAGTTCATTCCATAGAGTCACAAAATCACAAACTCTAAGTCACTGCTATTTTTCCTCTATCACAAATAGACATACCACTTTGTATTTAAAATACTAACAATAAAGACAAAAATTTTTTGTACAATTTATTTCTATATAACTGTGAAGTTTATAGAAAATCAAAAGTACAACATTGACGTATTATGTGAAATTTTTATATTCTTCAAATCAATTGCATAGTCTAATTTATCCAGAGTAGAATACTACAAAAGTTTTTTAGTCTACAAAAATCAGACATAATCAAATTTTACATGGAGTACAAAACTACAAAAGTTTTTTTCCGTCTCCAAATAGAATTGAACATATTCATAGATTATCACATATATATGCTTTTCTTTTCAAATGGCCTTCCAACTATAACATTTTGACATACTATTTTATCAAACAAAAATGTGCATCTCTCATTCTGCAAACTAAAGAATTTTAAAGGCAACACTTTTTGCCAAGGAAAATTCATTCAAAAAACCATATGGTTTGCATATCTTTTTCCAAAGACATACATGATAAATATCAAAACTATTAACTTTTAGAAACTATTTTCCTCCTTAGATAAATAATAAGAAGGTTACCCTGTGTAATCTTTAACCGAAATACCACCAATTCTTCTAGTACATTCTCACTTCAACCTTGCTAAACAAAACACCGAATTCTGAAGAAGTAATGCATTAATCTTCTACTTTCATGATCTGTTTTTCTCAATCAGTAGAATACAAGAAATACCAACAGTATAATAATTTCCTTAAGATTGTTGTTCATCTTGTATTCCTAAGATAATTAGAACAAAACTTTGAAGAACTTGGTAAGAAACAACAAAGTTTAAAGAGTATTTTCAAACTAAAAAATTAAAACTTGTAGAGAAAATAGAATCATAAATAGATTAGAAACAATATAAAATTATTTTTCTCAAAGAAAGAAAATCGAGCCCACTGAATGCACAGTGTCCCCTTAAGGAAATTATTCGCCTCAAGTAGCCGAGGTTAATGGAATATATCCTCCCAGGATAGAACGATCTTACTCACCAGTGTATCGGTACCTAAAACCACGGTGTCAGCGAACCACTCAACGGCAGTAAAGTACACTTAGAATACTAGATTTAGTAGTAGTAGAAGAAGTCAAGAAAATTCATTCTTTTTTTTTAAATGAGAGGAAATCGCTCAATTTATAGAAAACAAAGGGTAGTGTGAAAAGGTTCTTATTGTGCCTTACCGGAAAGGTCACAAACCTTTGGAAAAGCCACAATCTTTCGGAAAAGTCACAACTTTTCATAAAAGTCGCAACTTTTCATAAAAGTCACAACTCTTCATAAAAGTCGCAACTTCTCATAAAAGTCACAACTCTTCATAAAAGTCGCAACTTCTCATAAAAGTCATAACTCTTCATAAAAGTCGCAATTCTTCATTTTCCATTCACATCTTTTAAAACCCAACAAGTAATACTTCTAATACAAGACAACTATCTAGAGATAGAGTTATTCTTTAACATGAACTCTATATCTAAGATTATCACTAGTAACTAATAAGTATATTTAACTGATGTTATCTCGATCTTTAACACTTTCCCTCAAGCTAATTGGAGATGAGTTTACTACTCTTAGCTTGTCTCTGAAAAATTGGTCATTTGCCAGTGCCTTTGTGTGAATGTCAGCTAGTTGAACTCTGGATCGAACAAATTGAATGATTAAATGCCCTTGAGATACTTTTTCTTTAACAAAATGATAATCCAATTCTACATGTTTGGTTACTGGATTTGTGGTCATGTATAATGCACTCATCTTGTCACAAAACAGTTTAGGAGCAGACTTGATATATATATATATTCCAATATCTTGCAGAATGTAAGTCAGTCATGTGAGCTCAGCTGTTGTAGCTTCTAAGTCCTTATACTCAGCTTCTACACTTGACCTTGCAATAGTGTTATGTTTTCGAGAGGACCAGAACACACAATTTGCACCAAGATATATAATGTAACTAGTGGTGGATCTTCTTGTTGTTGCACATCCTGCCCAGTCAACATATGAGAAACCATACAACCTAAGTGAGGACTGAGAAGTAATAAACAAACTATGAGTAATAGTTCCATTTACATATCCGAGTATTCTCTTTACAACTTGGAGATGAACATAATTTGGATTCTGCATGAACTGACTTGCAAGGTTCACAACATGAGTTATATCTAGTCTGGTTAGTGTCAGGTATTGTAAGCTTCCTATAATGTTTCTATATTGTTGTGCAGTAATTTTACTAACATTTAGAAAAATCACTTTTTGAAATGTTCCAAGTATAAAAACATTTTTTAGAAAAATACTTAGAAAAGAGTCGCCACTTAATTTTTTAAAGAAATTAAGAAAACTTATAATTTTCAAAGATTTAAACAGAAAAAAAATCATTTGAAAATACCAAAGGGGGTTCGGGGTTCAATTTACACTTCGAGAAGGGTTTAAGCATTCGAAGTGCCCGCTAACATGCGATTGACTTGCGATTCGACTAAAATATATTTTGACTATTTCTTTGGGAAAATGATTTGACATAAAAATAAGATCATAATAATTACACTATTCGATTAACTTTGAGAAAATAGTTAAATAAAGAGCAATTTTTTATTTTTTAAGAAAATGGGACCTAAATGAAACATTTGAATTAGAGACAAGTAATTAGAATTTTAACAGAAAACTAGATTAGTCGGTTTTTATTTGAATCATTTTTGGTTAATCAAAACATGAAAATTGTTTTAAACTAATAAAAAGTTTTAACTAAAGATTATAAATGAAAATACAAGAGTTGATAAAATGAGATTTGTTAAAAAAACAAAACAACACAACACAGAGAAATAGTTCGTCTTTTGGGGAACAAACTAAGTTAATTAGCAATTATAAAGTTAGAGTTAAACAACAAAAATAAATAATCACAATTAGATAATTAAAGAGCAAAGGAGAAATTGAATTTGGGCCTCCTTTTGGGCCAATTTCGCTAGAATTTTGGGGTTTAATCCTAAACCCGTTTTTGTATACATCAGTTGTATATCGGTGTATATCGGATGTATACAACTCATTTTTCTGCTTTCCGGGACCTTTACATCAATTCCAAAGACTTGTTCTTCGATTTCTCAAGGTTGAATAACTCGATAAAAGAATTTTGGGCCTTTATGACCCTCTCAAAATGCGAAGGGAGGAAAGACGGGAGCCCATGAGACTCATCCGAGGGAGTTCATGCAAGAAAAGAAGGGTAAAGATTAGTATAAGACTTAATTCTAAAAAAATGGCAATTATTTTAATATTAGATCATAATCTGTTGCCAAGCTCATTTGATCAATTTTTAATTGGAATCGGATAAACTCGAACTTGTAAAACGATATTCACACTTGACCCATACTGACATACAAGAACATCACAATATTTGTTCCAGACATAATAAACATACATCCAACAATAGTAGTAATAGTAATAACTTCATTTGGAAAGAAAAATAATAAAATAAAAATAAAAATAATAATAATAATAACAAATAACTGATAGCCATTAGAATTAATAACTTTATATAATTACTTTGGGACCAATTCTGGGAATATGGCAGATACTTAGCAACATTAACCCTTTAGATACACATTCCAAACACATAAAGGAATCATTATCAAATTAACACCATATTTAGACAAATTATAGTCATTGTAACCTCTAAACTTCACCAAGGACATTTTCAAGAATAGGCAAAAATAGACGCAATCATGAAATACTAGTATTGAGAGATGACTAGCTTTATGAGAAAAAATCTACTTTACTTCAAATGAAAACAAACACATATAAGATAACTTCTATATGATAAAAGGGTTCATATAACTAGCATCAAATTGGAAACAAAATAAAATGGCTAATAACTTCATCTCAAAATTTACATGAATAAATTGATCAAACAATATTCACGCACAACATCAGAAACTACAAAATGTTAAGGTATAAAATGAGTAAGTAATCTTAATAGCTACAAACCAGATTAAACAAGAAGTTATAACGGACTTACATTGCTAGTTGAAAACTTGATATAACATGAACAACATTTCAGCCAAACCAAAACAAAGATTCAATACATTACTTCATGAGATTAGGCAAACCTTATCGAAAATCTACAATAATAAATCGAAACGACAAAAGAGATAATCGAAAATCCCAAAGAAACAGTGAAGAAGAAACAGAACTGCACAACCAACACATTCGATTTGAAGCCAAGTGAATGTCAAACTGTTTTAGACAAAACGAGGTAGAGATTCAAATAATCACATACATGTAAACAATATCACCAACATGAATCAAAGAAAACTTTATTGATTTTGGATTCGAAATTGTTGTCCGAAAACTCACAAGAAAAATGAGATTATGGACGAACTAACGAAAGAACCAAACACTCTTGTTAACAATCCTCAACAAGTATCGAACACACACAATATGCTACATTGAAACGGAATACAAAAGGAAGCGAGGATACCTTTTCGGGGCAGCGAAACTGAGACGACGAGCTTGAGCAAAGACCAACCTTCCTAACTACGAGAGATTCCGAACAGAAGCAAGGAAGCTTGAGATGGAAATTTGAAATTGAAAAACTTTAGCTTAACCACTAGAAAACCAAAAGAGAACCTTTTGATGGATTTTTATATAACTATATTATGCCTCCCTTCTCTATATCCTTTCAATATTCTCTCTTTGTTTCTTGTCAAAGATTTCCAATTTTTGTTCTAACCCCCCTACAATGAATAAGAAGCGACGTTTGTTTTATTTAAAAATAATTTAAGACTGGTTTAAGAGTCGCCACTTAATTTTTGAGAAAAATCAAGAAAAACTATTTTTTCAAAAGATTAAAACAGTGAATCTAATGAAAATATTTAAAGGGGGTTCGGGGGTTCTTATTAGCATTTCGGGAAGGGTTTGAAAGCACCCGAAATACCCGCTAATACGCGATTATCCGATAATTAACTATTTGACTAATTGGTTTTAAAATAAAAGTATGTTTGACAAGTTTAGAAAATAAATAACTTAAGACTTGGATTACCTTTTTATGGGAAAGGGAGATAGTATAAGGGATTTACTTAAATATTTTACAAAGTAACTTAGGTAGTAAAACAGATATGACTATTTAGTGTTTAGAAAATCTAGAAACGACTATCTTTTTGGGGAAATCGAATTAGGACAACCTTAAATCAGCTAGAAAATAAACAATTAAACAAATATGAAACAGATAAAATAAAGAGAAAGAGAGTTTGGGCCCAAGTCTGGTTATCTGTCCGCCTGGGCCAGTACTTGGGCCTAATGTCAGTTAGGGCCAAAAGGCTCAATTCTTGCCACCTGTCCTAAATCCTAACAAGCCAATAATAAGTAAAATAACAAGGGCTTAGGCCCAAAAATAACAAAATACAACTTTTGAATTAGGTGTGGGCCTTTGCCCAATCTTTCAATTCCTCGATCTTCTCCGTATTTTTAACCTCGGGACCTGTACGCCGATTTTAAGATGGTTGACTCGATGATGGAGGAATTTGAGCCTTTACGGCTCTCACAAAATTACATATAAGGAGATAGGAGTTCGCGATGAACTCGGACAGATTTCACATGTAGCAAAAATGAGAATAGAAATTAGCATTCATCAAGCAATAGCCTCAAAATCTATTAGCAAATATCTAACAGCAAAGAAAGGTGAACAAATGTCAACTAAAATCATGCCCAGTTATTCGAATATCTCAATCAAATTTACACACTGGCATGAAAAATAAGAAACATGGGTAATTTAATAGATCCTTAACAGAAGATAAGAGTAAGATATAAAAATGTGCATATCAAATAACGTCAAACTACGATTAATCAATCATTTGCATTTATCTTAACAAACGGCTGAAGCGATAGGCATAAACTATAATAAACAAGTGTATAGAGAAACAATACTTTAACTTCTAAAGCAGTCAGAAGATTGTAAACTAACTATTCATTTTTGCCTGCAAGATCACAATAACTATAGAATCAAAAAGGAAGAAGTAAGGCCATTTGTGAGCTTTCAATTTAAATGAGCAAGTAATGTACCCAGATGAATCACAACAAATCAAATCTCAAAGCAATTCTAAGGTTGGCACAAAGACACCAAGGATAAAGCTATTCTTCTAAACTTAGCTAAACAGGGAAATGAAGATCCAAATTTTAGCGCTTCTTTCTACAGAGAAGCAATAGGGATGCTAAACTTTAGACATAAATCGCAACATGCTTCCTTTTCCGATTAAAACCGAGCAAAGACCATAAGGACATTAAGTTATGACGGTGGAAATAGAATATGGATACAAGCTGGAAACACATACTCATCTGAAAGACTCAAACAAAAACTAAGACCAGGCAAATCGGCTACGAGTGAACCCAAAAATATGAAGCGAATAACATATCGATGATCAAAACAAACTGGAACCATCAGACCAATAACGACATAAAATTCTCATATCAAATAGCTCCTGAATATGCTCTTGTGAAAACAACACCAACAACAAAAGACCAAGACTTGGTCGACTCCAGAGGCACCATTTAAACGAACGACAAAACAAGGAACTAATTTTCTTTGAAAATATTCGGCGTCTCCAGCACCTCAAAAAATGAACAGTAATTAAAGCAAGGGGACACGACATTAAATATCCATATTTATGCCTCCGCGGACAGTCAACGACAATATTTCAACCTAAAATGGGAAGCCCCGGTTGAATCCATTAACAGAAAGTATAGGTGACTGAAGATTTGAACAGAAGAAACTGAGATTATAGAGTTTTACCTTTTTCCGGGCAGCGAAACGAGACGATGACGAACTAAAGCGACGACTTTCACCACAAAAATCGAGCCCGAACGATGATTCAAGGAATCTGGGCAGAAAAATTGAATCCAAAACCGAAACTACCTTCCCTCTATTTTCGAGGCGTATTGTGTATTCAAAATATTTCTGCTCAAGCTCTCCTTAGTATGTTGCCTAATAAAATCCAACTCTTTTCCTATGTTTTTCTCTTATTTTCTTTCTGTTCCTCTACCAGCCCCTAAAAAAAACCTAAATAATGAAGAAGAAGATGCTTAAATAGAGGAGATTTTGGGTTGATTTTAGGGGGGAAAACGGGAGGGAGATCGGGTGAAATTCCAATTTTGAAATTCGAAAACCCCCTCGAGATAAGACTGCCAGCCTGAATTTGTACAATTGCAATGGAAAATAGATGATGGCCGTCCGATTACAAGCAAGGACGCTTGAGGTGCGAGATTGCAACACCTGGATCTCTTCGTACGGAGAACAGAGAACGGTGCGAGAGATGGGCTGCTGGTTCGGGTCACAATTTGGGGTTCGCTGGGCTGCTGGTCCGTGATTTTCTGGGTTTGTTATCGTGAGGAAGAAGATGAACAGGGGTTGGGGTTGTTTCTGGTATGCTGTTGTACGTATAAAATGGGTTTGCTTATAGGAGTTGGGCTTGGGTTATTTTCTAGTGTATAATTATTGGGCTGAGAATTGCAAGGAAATGGAGTGGACTGTTGATTGCAAGAAAAAAGCCCAGAAGTTGGTACTTTAAAGGGGTTGAAATAAATTGCTAGATTTTGGCTAAAATTGTAATTAAATAATAACCCAAGTAAATTTCAAATGTAACCAAATCGAATTTAATCGATGAATTTGGTCAAAACTTAAACAAGACGAATTAATACAAATTTATTAACGAGCTTCTCAAACTTAACAAAATAAACTAATTAATTTAATTATAAAGTAAATAACTTAAAATTATAATCATAATTTAAACTAAACTAATTTAATAAAATACTTACTAAAATTAAAATCTTTTTTGAGATGATTTTTGAAATATTTATAAAATATACTAATTATATACAAAATTATATAACACACATATATTACTTTAAAATTATAAAAATGATAATATTAATTAAAACTAACTTGAAAAATATTTTGAACTTTATAAAAACTAATTATTTTAAATCGTTTGGAATTTAAGAAGCTCGATGATTAATTTGTATTATGAAGGTTCAAAATTAGGTGTCAACAATGTTTATATAGAGGAAATTCTGGGTTCCGTTCTTTGGGGAAAAGGGTAAAAATGGAATTCGAGTTCGACCCTAATTTGAAATTTTTCCCTCCAAGGAATGGGAAAGCTGTTCGTTTGTGTGTGATTTTTCCCAAAATCCCAGGATATCCGGATGAAGATGTCAAAGTGGGTGGCTGTTGCAAAGAAAGCTATGGGAGCAGCTGTTTGTTGACATTTCGGATTGCTGTTGCTTTGACGTTTTTGGGTTTGCGTCTAGGGAAGAGGAAGACGCTGGCAGGGGGGCTGTTTTGGTAGTGTATTGGGTTAGTGGTGTTGGGTCGGGGCTGCTGCTGCTGGGTTTCTGCTCGCAAGGAAGAAGAAGAACGAGCATACTGTTTGCTGCTGTTGTTGGTTGTGTATTGTATGTTTGGATTGTTGAAAAAATAAAGTGGGCTGGGTCTTGTTGCATTTGAGAGAATTGGGAGTGGACTGGTTCATTTAGAGTAGAGTTTGGGCCGGTTGGACTGAAGAAATAGGCCCAAATCTTGGTATCAAATGGGTTTAGGGTGGGAAAATTGATGGCTAAAATTGCAATAAAAAGGTTAGGCAAATGAATTAACAATCTAGCCAAGTTGAATTTTATTAGTGAATCCGACTAAAGATTAAATAAAATGAATTAATATTAATTAACGAGTTTCTTAATCTTAACAAAATAAAATAATTAACTTAATTATAAACTAAGTAATTTAAAAAAATATATAAACTATTACTTAAACCAAATTAGTTGACAAAATATTTAACTAAATCCTTTTGAGACAATTTTCGAATATTTATAAAATATACTATACACATAATTATTTAAAACATATATATTATTTAAAAATTATAAAATGTGACAAAGCTATTTAAAATAACTTGAAATAATATTTTGAATTTTATAAAGTCAATTATTTCAAATCGTTTGGAATTTAAGAAATTCGATAATTAATATATATTGTGGAGGTCCAAAATTGGATGTCAACATATATATACTGTAGAATCAACTAGAGTCCCAATAGCTTCCTTCAATCCATACTTATGAACTAAGGGAGTAAAAACTTCTTTTGCATCTGCCATGTCCACTTTCTTGAGCAAATCATTAGAATATTTTCTTTGAGACAATTATATTCTATCTGACAAGTAGATAACTTCAACACTTAGGAAGAAACTTAATTTTCAATGCTCAATTTCTTCACAACTTCATCCATTTGCTTTGAGTTGTTGCCTGTCACAATTATGTCATGTACATATAACAATAAAGTATTGTTCCTCCTGGACTATGAAGAGTGAAAAGAGATGAGCCAGCTCTGCTGCACTTGAAGACAATGTGGCGCAGATACAACTTGAGACCAAATAATGTCTTTTTAACGGGCATACATGTCTCGGATAGTTTGGATTAAAAAATTTTGCAGGTTGACTCATGTACACTTCTGCTGTAAGATGTCCATGAAAGAATGTATTTTTAACATTAAGATGTTTAAAAAACCAAGTTGAGTGATTGAAGAGATAGAACAACTCTTATAGTAGTTGCTTTCACAACATGGCTAAAAGTTACTTCAAAATCTACTCATTCGTGTTGTGAGTAGTCCTTTGCAATTAATCTGACCTTATGTCTTTCAATTGTACCATCTGACTTCATTTTGGTCTTAAGCACCCATTTGAACCCTACTACATTCATCTTAGTAGTTCTAGGAATCAGAATCCAGATCTCATTTTCATGTAATGCTTGTAACTCCCCCTTCATAGCTTCCACCTAGTGTGGAATGCTAAGTGCTTCTTTGAGTGACATAGGTTCACTAAGTGCGCATTTTTACTAGTTGCAGATAATGAAGTATGAGATAAGTTCTTAGCTTTTGACCTGGTTATCATGACATGTTCTGTTGTGGATGATTGAGATGGAGCCTGTAATTGAGGTTGGACTTGATCAGTAAAGAGTTTAGATAGATCAGTCTCAAGTTGAAGTCCCCTTTGATCTACAATGCTGAATTCTTTGGGCTGCTGCTCATCCTCATATAATTGTATCTGCCTCATCGCAACATCTTGTGCCTAATTAAGAGAATCATTACATAAGTTCTCAAGTGAGGCTGGAGATGCAGATGCTGGCAATTCCTCAGTATATTGTTGAGGTTATTCCGGTGCTAGTTCATCTAACAATATATCTGCTAGCACTTTCCTTGCAGGT
>JAJOOO010005206.1:0-15893 GCA_029582685.1 Solanum piurae
CATCAAGTCTCCATGTTTGCATCGCATTGTTAAATGCAACATTGGATCGTTCTCGTCATTACAAATGCGATTCAAGCTTGCATTTGACATCTCTCCCTCAAAACCTAATCACAGGAAATTGATTTCACAGATTTTAAACAAAAAAAAAATTAAAATGAAAAATTGCAGAAATTCAACGGCTAACAATGGAGAATTTTGGGGAAGATGGTTTATTTAATGAAGAATCTAATTCAAATTGGGAATGCCACATGGCGTTTTAACATTGGTTGGATGTTGTTTTTTTATTCCTTGACGCGCCCAACCTGCGTGACAACACTGATGGGTGTGAAACGGGTCAAAATGGTGTATTTATTGTACTTTTGGATGGTTTCGTGGGGTAATAGGACCCCCGCAAACTTGAGGTGTCTACTTAAAAAAAGGGTATAAGTTCCATGGGGTAATTATGTATTTCCTCTATAATAAACAAACAAAACTTTATAATTATTATATCGTGTAGTTACTATCTTAGTAATTGCATCAAATTCAATTACAAAGTAAATCTTCAAACAAACCCTTAATTATAGTTAATTAAAATTAAAAAAAATCTTTAAATTTATTATTTTGATGTAATATTTGATTTGTTATAAACATTAAAATGTGAGTAGGTTTTTCCTCTTATCAATTCTGAATTTTTTTCTGACAACTTTCGTCATTCAAAATGTCCTATTAATAATACTTTTTCTTAGTTATTCTTTTTTTTGGGACTATAATTAACTAGTATTTGAATTTTATGGAGAAAGTGATAATGCAATGTAGTGAATGTGCTTTTTGTTTTTTGCAATCATTAGTTTCTTCACCTCATGAAATTCAAGAACTAAAATAGCCATAGCAAGCTTTGTTTGGAGCTTGGGTGTGTTTGATCACAAGAAAAAAAAAAGAGTCAAAATGAATTTATCAAAATAGAATTGAGGATTATCAACACTTGTCCATAAACCTCTTGCTTTAAATTTGAATGTAATTTTTTAGCAAAAATTATCAAAAATATTTTCAACGTTTGTAATTAATCTTATATATATTTCATTAATTTATTGACTCATAGAAAGCTTCTAACATTTTTTTTGGTCTCAAATATACCTCTAAGCAAGTAAAAAATGTTCAATTACATCCTTACGCGGTTTTTACCATTAGTGGGGGTCTGGGGAATAGCTTTGAACTTTTTTTTAACTGTTTAGAGATATACTCGAGATAAAAACTAATGCTTGAAGCCAAAGTAAAATTAATTTACCAGAGTTCGGTGGATAGTGAAATTTTATTAAATTTAATTTCATAAAAAAATGAATTATATTAAATTTAATATATATTAGTCTAGATAAGTAATGTTGTGAATTAGTCAAGTGTAATATCTTTTTAAAAGAGGAATTTTCACATATAGCGACTCAAAAATAACTTAATTATGCTTCATAGCTATAATTTGCTAATTACGTTTCGTAGCTACATCTTATAGGAAGGAGAGTGACGAGCGAGACTGGGAAAGGGAGGAAAGAGACGAGCGAGAGAGGACAGAGAGTGGAGAGAGGTGAATTGTATATGTATATATGTCGAATTGTATATGTATATCTGTCAAAATAATTGTATATGTGTAGCTGGTATACATATGTATTTGTATATCTGGGGAGCGAGATTGAGAGATAGAGGAGAGAGGAAACCAAGAGAGGGTAGAGAGTGTAGAGAGGTGAATTGTATATGTATATCGGTTAGATAATTGTATATATGTAACTACTATGTATGCAGATGTATCAATTATTGTATTTGTATATCTGCATACAATTTGAATTCATAGAATTGAGTTAAAATATTTGTATTTGTGTATCCAATCTCTCTTGTTTTATAAAAACACAAATTATATATTGTATTTGTATAAAGCGAGAGAGAGAAAAACAAAAGAGAACTGGGCAGGGGAGGATTTGTATTTGTATAATTATAAGTGTGTAGGGCGGAGAGATATGTATTTATATTTGTATATCCCGTCTCTATCGCTTTATACAAATACAAATAAAAATTATACATTTGTAAAATAAGTTATGCGGGCTAGAATGTAAAATACGTTATGTGGGTATTATTTATACATACCATAACAAATTTATTTTTAAATCTATTTTATTGAAAACTATACTGTTTTCCTAACATGTGTAACACCCCAGAAAATTTTGAGCTAAGACTCGAACCATCCTTCGTTGTGAGTAAGATTTTTATCGAGGAATTTAAAATTTCTTAAGTGTTAAGGTCACTAGATGTAGCACCTTGAGTTCCAAAAAGAACTAAAGAGAATTCATTCAAGTTATTCATAAGTTCTTTATGTTTTGGGTCAATTTCAAATGCTCATAACTTTCAGTACATGATGAGCTAGGTGACCCATAAGATATCAAATGAAAAGTCTTTGAATTATCTTTCCAACGCCACCGAGTTTGCTAAGTTTCGAGTTTGGATGAGTGAGATATGATCTTTTCAAGCCAGCCTGTCCATTAAGGAAAGTTACCCAAAAATATGAGGGGTATTTTGGTCTTTTCCTTACCTAATCAGACTTAATTCATTTTTAGTAAGGTTTAAAGGGGTCTAAACTGATTTGGTTCGGTTTTATAATCATAATCTACGCTTAGGGTTTTAGAAGAGAGTTCAAGAAAAGAAAAGTAGAGAAAAGAGGAAGGGTTCAAAGCGTTCGTCGAGATTCTTGAGTTTTGTTGTGGGTTTTCGCTATGAGTTTAATCACTAAGAGGTATGTAAGCTCTCGTAGTGTTAGGTTCGTTCACCCACACGCCAATCATGTGATTTTTATTCCAAATTTTCTTTCTTAAGGTTGAATGATTTAAGTTCTTGAAGAGTTCTTGAGGTTTTAACTTCATTCCTTGTTAATAAGGTCTCTTTGAGTTTTTGAGATGAGGATCTTGTGAATGAGTGATTGGTTTGGTAGGTTTTGATTGGGTTTTCGACATAAATGTGTTTAGTAAATGAATCTAAAAGAATTTGGAGGAAATCATTCGAGTTTAGATGAGGTAGGGCTCGAAAATTGAAGAGAAAGTTCGTTGGATTTTCTGGAACATGGCTGAGGCGGCGCGCCCCTGTTGCGCCTGAGGGGCTGGCACCCTGCGCCTGCAATGCGCCCCAGACCAGCCTCAGCCAACTGAGGGCTGGCATAGCGGGCCACTGCTGTGCCAGGGATGTTAGGTTCCTTTCGCCTCCGTTCTTCATTCAGTATTTGTTCTTTCAAAACATGTCTTCGCTCTCTTACTGATTTTTACTATTTAAAATACATCTAATCATCAAGAAATCCTATATATCAAATCATGATTCTTGAATTCATAATTCATATTCAAGGTAGAGTTAAGACTCAAGTCTTGAGAATTCTTTCGAACATTCTGAGAAAGTCCATTTGAGTCTTTTTGAGGAGTCATCTACATTTTCTAATAACTTGTATCAAGACTCGAGTAAGTGAGTATGAGAACGAGGACAATGTATTTATGAGTCTACATTATCATCGAGATCCTTCATATCATGAACCATAACTCTTGAATTCATAATTCAAATTGAAGAAAGAGTTAAGAGTAGAGTTCAAGAAAGCCTTTGAGTTTGATTGTGAATCCTTTGAGATCAACTATCGATTTGAGCTAAGTTTTGATGAAGTAAGTATGAGAATGAGAAGAGTCGTATACACGAGTTCCATATTATTATGTAGACCCTCGAGTTGAGTTGTTCATGCCCATAATTCTGCATGAACCCTATGAGTTGAACATTCTTGAGATGAGTAGTATCATGAAGTCCATGAGTTGAGTTGTTCATGCCCATAATTCCGCATGAACCCATGCCCATAATTGTGCATGACCCTCTGAGTTGAGTATTCTTTAAATGAGTAGTATCATTGAAGTTATTGAGTTCCGAGTATTGAGTTCTATGTATGGTTATTGAAAACCTTGAATTGAGTCGTTCACGTCCATAATTCGGTGTGAATCCTATTTTGAGAAGTCTTTTACAATTTTTTCTAAACTTATTTTAAGACTTGAGCAGTTGAGTTTGAGAAAGAGTAGAGTTGAGTTGATTTTCTTTAAAATGATATATGGGAACTAAGTATTCCCCAGAGTAAATATTTTCACATTTAAGATGAGAGGAAACACCGATTTCCAAAAGAGTTTTTGAGCAGTTTTGAGTACCATCTCTTTTAAGAAAAAGATTTTGAGTACTAAGCTCAAACCACAGAAAGAGTTATGTTTTTAAACATATAAGCTAGTTACATTTGGGGAGTAGTATTGAGCACCGATATGGGGACGAGTTCAGATAACTCAAAGTCTCAATAAACCATGTAACCAACGTGGGTAGAAAGGGTCATACTTTTTAGATGATTCCTTAATGCTTTTTAGCATAGACTAGTGGATCAAATTAGTAGTAGGTTCTATACTCTGGCAAAGTATAAGATCTTTTTGACAGTGTGGGCTAGACGATGTATCATCACATAGCTCATAGTGATGGTTGTCGGTTAAAGAATCTCCCACAAAGTTATATTGTATTTTTATATACAAACTGAGTTAATATTGTATTCTTCAATACATTGAGTTGATATCTACTGTTTTAAAAAGCTTTCCATATATTGCATCTTTTATTGTTGCTTTATATTGAGTTGAGTATACATATTTAAGTCTCTTATTGTTGAGTTGAGCCCTATTTCTCTGAGTTGAGTTGAACTATGTTTCACAGAGTCGAATATTTTATTATTGAGTTGAGCCTTATTTCACTGAGTTGAATATCTTATTATTGAGTTGAGCCTATTTTCTCTGAGTTGAGGTGAACTATGTTTCTTTGAGTTGAGTGAGTTGAGAAGAGGTAGTATGTTTCTTTTCCATCCGTTCAAGCTTATGTTTATGCTTTAGAATTCCCTTTACATGCTCGTACATTTCATGTACTGACACCATTTGGCCTGCATCTTTTATGATGCAGATACATGTATACAGAGTCATTAATATAAGCTTCGTTGATACCACTTGCAGTTCCAGTCAGCTTTGGTGAGCCTTCTTATATTCCGGAGGACTTCACCTTTATCTTACAATTAGTAGTTTTGAGATGTCGTGGGTCTTGTCCCGATATCCTTCTGTAATAGTAGAGGCTTCGATAATAGACAAAGTCTAGTAGTTTTCAGTATGTATCTTTCTTGAGTTGTTTTTACAAATTCTGAGTTATCTATTGAGTATTGTTTAGATCATTTTAAAGTTGAGTTTAATGAATTTTATTCAGTTTTAAGCTTTGTATGTTTGAGTTAGTCTTCTGCTTGTAGTCAACCAGGATGAGGGTTCGCTTGGGGACCATCAATGGTTCTCGAGTACCGGCCACGTTCAGGGTGTAGACTCGGGTCGTGACAACATGTTTGTTTTTTTAATTTCTTTTTATATACGTACATTTTTTATTTATTTATGCAAATGTAAATATTTTATTAATATTAGAAATTGGATTGTATATAAATTGACGGCACATATGCTATTGAAATATTAGCACTATATATTATTCAATGTATTCCACATATTTAATTAGCATGTGTTATTATTTTACAATAAATTCAATATTCAATAGTTAATAATTCAGGTATTGTGATTTTTACATAATTAAATAATATCTACATAATTAATAAATGTATAACTAATACCCGCATAACGACTAAACTCAATATAACTAATACCTATATAATTAAATCCTACATAACTAAATCCTACATAATTAATGCATGCATAACTCTAATTGATAACCAAACAGCCCTCAGTGCACAATCGTCAGTTATCCAGCACATTCCTTATAGTTGAGCAACAATTGTCTGTCTTATTTTCCTTTAGACGACAATAAATATACATATTAATAAAGAGTGTTAAAGTTTTTATCGGCATTAGTTAATTGTCATTGTATCCAATATCGCTAAAGGCTTTAGGGACATATATAAAGAGTGTTAATTGCCTCTAAAAGTACATATTTAGTGGCAATTAAGCTATTGCCGTTAATTAATTGCCGCTAAAGATTAGTTTTGATGTAGTGAATTCCTCCTAGTTATAGTACCTTATTTCTCCTTGTTTGGTTTTTTTTTTTCATGCGATTAGTTATACACTCTATTATGTATTAAGGTATGTATTACTAATATTATAAATTTTTAGATATTAGTAATGCAAGAGACCTTAATGCATACATTAACATGGTTAAAACTCCATTGTCTCTAAAAAAAAATTTTAACATCTTTTCTACTATAATTGTGAAGGATATCTTTGTAAATGAATATTTTTATACAATATATACTATTTTTAATACACTAAATCATACAATGCATAAGAAATCATTTATGTATTATTAATGCAAGCAGTACTAATACAAACATTATTAATATAAGCATTGCTAATACACTTTATTTAACATTATTCTTATAAACTCTACCAAACGACCTTCAAATGATTATATTTATCATTTTTGGTATCTCTGATATTCCTTCACACATTTAGACACATTGACTTGGATAGGCTCACTACCAGTGAATTAAAAAATTATGCAGTAGAGACAACATGATGATAGATTCCCTCTGATTGACTTATAGCTCTATATTATTTTTCTCTAGCTTCCTTTCATCCATCATTTCTATCTTCACTAGCACCTCTACTTCTTTTTACTTATTGTAATTTTGACAGTGGTGTGGTTTCCCAACAAATAATATTTTAGTATAAATACAAGGATTTTTGGTTAGACGAAACATTTTACCATTTGGATCCTGAACTTGATTATATTCTTATATTTATTTTGTTTTAAAAAAATGCTTTAATTTGACTTGAAATGAAATTTAAGAAAATAAAAGAAAATTTCAATCTTGTAGCTCTAAATTAAAGTTATGTCCAATGTACTAAAATGTTCTTTTAATCTTATAGTCTTAAACATGTTACATGTCACGTGATAAACTGTAATTAAAATATTGCCAAAAGAGGAAAATGATCCTTCTTTTTGAAATGAAGGGAGTAACTGACAATGGTGTGGTAGAGTTTATTTTAATTAGGATCCTGGGATAAGAAATCCTATCTACATTAGTGAGTCCGGAGTCAAAAGAGTCACTTTTTTCTTTCAAAATGCATAAAGGGCCACTGAAACTCGCTACCCTAGTAGTGATATCCTTTTCTGTAATAATTTACGTAACATGGACAAAATTGTGTATCTGTTAACAATAACGGATTAATAATTGAATCTTGTGAAACGATTGCTCCAAGTCCGACTTTGAGTCTTAAGGAATCAAAGTTTATGATTCACAAACTAAATCTCTAATTGTTTGTTGATGTTCTCAAAAAAGAAAGAATTTTTTTTTCTGTTCTTTTCTTCACTCTCCTGAAGCGTAAAAGAAAAAAACTTAATTTAGAGAACATATTAACGTTGGAACAGTACTATGTAACTATTTCCACCCTTTTTTAAATTAGTATTTATCTTCTTCTTTTTTTTATTCAAAAAATAATAATCTTGGGTTGGATCGGGTCAAATCGGATCGGATCGGTCCACATGGGAGACCCACAACCCAAAACTTACATCTCCCACTTCGCACATGGTGGACAATACCCAAGCCAACACAACATCAACTAAACACACAAATGATACGACAAATAGTTCGTGCGACCTGTGAGCATCAAGAGCCTACCTTTAAGGTTTTACAAGTCCTACATAGAAATTCAATCACATGTGGAAAGAATTCATTACTATTATAAGAACATCATTACTCACAATACCCTGACTTCATTCATTACTTCAATAGTTACTTATTCGATTCCTCATCCTCTTAAAGAGGTTAACTCGAGTTCATGTTTAATTTTATACACACAATTACACTGTATATATTTAGTGCAATAGTCGGCTTGTGTATACAAGTTTATTATTCAATTAATCGTCTTTCCTTTTTACTCGAATCTATTTGTTCCAATTTAAATGCTTTCCTAGACATGTATTTCATTGCCGAATCATTCATGGCTATTAGTAACATGTTAAAGTAGCAACATCTATTGAAACTTCAAGAAACAGTAAAAGATCAAATGGTATTTCATTGAAAAGTCATTTTAACTTTTCAGGATCTCACACAATGAAGAAGCATGAAACCATTCTTTCATTGACCCATTGATCGCTTGACACACGTGGTATGAAACACGTGCTACGATGTTTTCACCTTATATTGGTGTATGTGTCTCATTCTTTTGATTATCCAACATCGTACAGACCTCGGTCTAAACACCTCAAGATGTTTAGCCCTAGTTTCTCCTTTTTAATGATCCTTAAACACATTTTCTTAGTGAAATATTTGTCTGACTCATAAAATAAGTCATAATATGGTGGTGAAACTCATCTCTTCATGTTCCTCGACGTAAGAGGTGATTGCTCGTGTGAGAGCCAATCCCGCGACTTGTTCGACACACTTTATTTCTTACAAAATATCACATGCATATTACATTTGAACATAAATTCAACAGTATTATATAGAAGAAAATAATATAACAATCTTACAATACTGAGATATCATCATATCCTGTGCACACCTAGAGGCTTAACATGTTTTTCAAACAAGTCTCTAGAGATGGCCTTCGTAAAATGATTAACTATCATTTCACGTGTAGGAATGTATTGCAAAGTTATTTCTCCACTAGCCACTATGTCTCTAACAAAGTTATATTTGATGTCAATGTGTTTGGTCTTATTATGATACTTAGGATCCTTTGTATATGCAATAGCCGCTTGACTATCACAATATAGAATCATGAAACCCTTAGAATTCTTTGCAATATTCAAATGCTCAAAGAATCTCTTTAACCAAACTGCTTCTTGTACTACAGACACACAAGCCAAGAATTCAGATTCCATGGTTGAAAGAGTTGTGCAAGTTTGTTTCTTAGTTTTCCATGAAATAGCACCACTATTTAGTAAGAAAGCATAACCGAATGTTGATTTTGTATCATTCTGGTCCCCAGCCCAATCAACATATGTATAACCTCTTATGAATAAATCAGATCCACTATAACAAAGTGTATGATCTGCAGTTCCCTCAAGTATCAGAATATTCTCTTTACTGCTTTCCAATGATCTCTTCCAGGATTGGATTGATATATGTTAACTAGACTCACAGCATAACAAATGTCTGGGCGAGTACACATCATAGCATACATCAAACTCCTGACAACACTGGAATAAGGAACTCGAGACATGTCTTTCTTTTCTTTTTCAGTCTTTGGACACATTTCAAGGCTTAAAGTTTCACCCCTTGCTACATGAGTATCCATGAATTTGCAACTATTCATTAAAAAACGTTTCAATATTTTCTTTATATAAGTTTCTTGAGATAAACTCAAAAATTTCTTAGAACGATCTCTTTGGATCTTAACACCCAATATATAGTCTGTTTCACCCATATCTTTCATATCAAATGATTTTGAAAGCCATGACTTGACAGTTTTCACATACTTCAAATTATTTCTAGCTAATAAAATATCATATACGTAAAGAGAAAGAATTACAAAATTTCCAGTGGACTTTTTCACATAGATGCAATTATCTTCATCGATCATGGTGAAATCAAATGACATCACCTCCTTGTGAAATCTCAGGTACCACTGCCTTGAAGATTGCTTTAGGTCATAAATTGATCTTTTCAATCTACAAACTTTCTTTTCTTGGCCTTTAACAACGAAACCTATTGATTGTTCCATGTAGATTTCCTCGTTTAATTCTCCATTGAGACAAACGGTCTTCACATCTATTTGGTGTAATTCTAGATTTAAACGTGCAACAATAGCTAAAAGTAATCGTATGGAGATAAACTTCACAACTGGTGAAAAAGTTTCCTCATAGTCTACTCCAACTTCTTGAGTAAAATCTTTTGCCATGAATCATTCTTTGTGTCTTTCTATCGACCCATCCAATTCACGTTTAACTTTGAGAATTCATTTATTCCCAATAGCTTTACGTTCCTTCGGAAGGTCAACTAGATCCCAGACTTTATTGGTTTTCATGGACTCTAATTCTTCTTTCATCGATTTTAACTATTCATCTCTTTTAGGGCTCAATAAGGCCTCATTCACAGAATTAGGTTCATCCAATTCTGCAGGAGATGCCAAGAAAACATAATCCTCTTTCTCATAAGATCGTTTAGGTACACCTTTTCGTGTACTCTTACATGTTTGAAGTTCAGATTCTTCTATAGAATTTTGGGATTCATAACTCCCACTTGGACGAGGAATCATTTCTTGATCCATTGAATTATCAAGTATGTCTGGCAACATTACCTGATCTTCTGAATTCAACATTTCGTAGAGAGGCTCGCCTTCATCTATTTCACCTTTTTGGAAAAATTATTTTCCAAAAATCTGACATCTCGGGATACAATTTCAGTAATACTTTCATCCTCCTGTTCATCGATGAACACATACCCTTTGGAGCGGTCAGAGTACCTTATAAAGATACATTTCTTTCCTTTTGGACTTAGTTCATCAAATTAACCAAAGTGATCTTTAATATATGTTGCACAACCCCACGGTCGTAGATCATTCAGGTTTATTTTATGACCAGTCCAAAGTTCATAAGGAGTGGAAGAAACTGATTTAGAAGGCACTTTGTTCAATATGCAAGTCACAGTCAATAATACATCTCCCTAGAAAGAGATAGTCAAATTTGCATGCGCCATTATTGATCTTGTCATGTCCAATAATGTTCAATTCCTTCTTTCAGCTACACCATTTTGTTGATGTGTATAAAGAGTAGTTAACTATATGATAATACCATTTTCATTACATAATTCTTCAAATTATTTTGACAAATATTCACGTCCTCGGTCAGTTTTTAAAGCTTTTATGCTTTTATCTAATTTATTTTCAACTTCATTCATATATCTTTTAAAGCACTCCAGTGCTTCAGATTTATGAGAAATCAAATAGACGTAGCCAAAGCGCGTAAAATCATCAATAAATGTAATGAAGTATGTAGCACCAGACCTTGCCCTCACATTCATTGGACCACAAATATCAGAATGAATTAATTGAAGTGGGAACACAACTTTTTTAGCCTTCCCAAATGGTTTACTCGTAATCTCTCCAGCAAAATAATTTTCACAAGTTGACATATCAATTTTGATTAAAGAACCTAAATGTCATTCTTTTGCCAACCTATTCATTCGATCTT
The DNA here is from genome assembly GCA_029582685.1 of Solanum piurae. Taxonomy (NCBI): domain Eukaryota; kingdom Viridiplantae; phylum Streptophyta; class Magnoliopsida; order Solanales; family Solanaceae; genus Solanum; species Solanum piurae. Next base: position 11,185 of record JAJOOO010005206.1, read on the forward strand.
GCCCTATGTGACCTAATCTTGCATACCATGTAATAACATCACTATCATTGTTACTTGAATAATATGTCATTACACAACGGTTAACATAATAGTCATAAGTTGAAGGATTACAATCTACTACGATAAAATGGTCATAACAAAGTCCAAAACCATATAAAACATTATCTAGAGTTATTCTAACACCATTACGACTAAAAAATAAATCAAAACCAACGTCTAATAGAACAGACACAGATACTAAGTTTCATCGAATCTCTGGAGCATATAGGACGTCATGCAACATCAAAGAACGGTCACCATGCAAGTCCACTTTGCAATTGCCTATCCCTTTAACTTCTAGTTTCACATTATTTTCCACGTAGATCCACCTTGATTTGGATGAAACTTGACGAAACTTCACAACTGCTTCTCGATCTCGACTCACGTGGTCGGTGGATCCTGAGTCTACAATCCACAAAAGATAAAATTCAGTTAGTAAAAAAGTGCTATAAACATATGTAGCACTTAAAGATGCGTTCAGAAATGCTACCTTTTTCGGCTTAGTACATTCACGAGCAAAATGCCCCAGCACTTGGCAATTGTAGCACTTCATTTTGCTCTTGTCTCTTTTCTTGAAAAACCATTTTCCTTTCTTGGAATTTGACTTCTTATTTTTCTTAGAGTGTCCTTCTCGAGTCTCTTTGTCTTTCTTATTTCTTTTCCAGTTCTTTTTGCGCTTGAAGCTTGAAAATTTTATACCACCTGACTCTGCCACAAAGGCATTTAAAGCAGTTTTAGCAGCAACAAGGCGCTCTTCTTCAAGTTTAACGTGGAGGACAACATCAAAAAAGGTTTTGATGCTATCATATGGGTCAAGTTAACCTTCAAATGTTCCCAAATTACTAGGAGGAGACCGAATCACTGCTTGGACTTGTTGCTCATCCAAAAAAACCTGGCCAGCACTCTTGAGTTGAGCTATCATGTTTGACATCACCCTTAGGTGTTGTTTGACATTTTGATCACGACGTTTCTTATATGTGTCAAATTCGATAGTTAACTGTCGGAGGCGGGTTACAAATGTACCCCCATACGTTCTTATCAGATGTGTCCACATAGCATGAGCAGTAGGGAATTCCTCACATTCATCAACCACAGAACTACTATTATTCCACGTGTAGTGGAGTTAGCTTTTTTCCAAGCTTAGTAAGCTTCAAGATACCTTCTGTGTTGTGCAGAATTACCCTCTTCTGGTTGATTCAAAATATGATTTATACCTTCCAGGATATTTTGCTCTTATAGTACATACCATATTTTACGACTCCAGATGTCGTAATTATCACAGTTATATTTTTCACCTTTGTTTAAGTCAACAATGATACTTTTTGATGCCATGTCTGTTTTGAGATATAATAAGGCACGAATTTTTAATCATTTATGCATGTGACATACACATTCAAGCAAATCAATTCTCATAAAGGTTTCATATCTAATGTAAAATCGTAAAGACACATAAGCATCCAATCATCATCTACAAACTAAATATTTAACCAAAATTTGAAACTAACTTCTTAATGTGTAAACTAATATATTGAAGACTTTTAATAACAAGGATTTCTTAAGTTTAAATAACATAAATATAGGAAAAACAAACTACATAATTCATATGTCCCTTAGCTCTACTTTGAGAACTCCCACTTGGAGTAATTTGAGCATGTTTCCGTTTAGCCATATCTGAAATGGGAACAAAACGAAAATAGGGTTAATACCATTTAATATGACAACGAATGTCATAAATTTCTCGTAGAAGACAAGAAACTGTTTAAGGAACATAAGGACTAAACGAATTTTCAAGACTGATTTTAATACATATCTAGTCAAAACAATTGAACACTACTCTTTATTAAATAAAGAAGATAACTCATGGCCTTAAAAAAATTAAATTTTAAAAGGCCAAAAGAAAATTATATGGACCCAAAAAAGTTATTGTAATGTCCAAAAAATAATAATCATATTTATATATTATTTCTTTCAAGTAATAAAATAAAAGGTACAACAACTAGTAAAAGGGACCACATATTTTTTTTTTATTTTCTTTATATTAAACAAAAGACAAAACAATAACCTCTATCTTAAAAGGAAAAACAAAATGTTTTCTAAAAAATATAGCAAGTGACAAGTAATCCATTATATAAATATATAATATGTAATATAAAGCACCAGATGCTCGTTTCAATAACCAATCAAAAAGGTACTTTTTTTGTCATTATTACAAAAATAAAAAAATATCAACATCTTTTCAAAGAAGAAAAACATGAAAGTACTTTCACAAGTCCTTCTTTCTTTTTCATCCTTCGTATTTAATAAGTCCTTTTACAAATATAATTCTCTTTTTAAGAAATTTCTTTTGAGAAAAAATAAAAAGCACTTTTACAAGAACCAAAAATAAACATAATATCGTACCTTTTTTTTATTATAAAAAGAAAGGGACATGCCAACACCATCTTTATCTAAGAAAAACCTTGCCTCACTTTCTCTCGGTATGGAAATACCGCTTTCATCATATTTAAAAAAAAATATTTCAGAGAACTTTACTCATCTTCCTTAAAAATTCTTTCGATCCATAATCTCAATAAAGATGAATGATAAAGACATCGAATCAACAATATCTATGAATTCTGCTTCTCTATCATTAATCTGGAGAAAAAAAACTTAATTTGCACTTCTCAAACAATATTTTTTATTTAAAATAAAAAACACAATATTGAATTCAAATATCCAATTTATTTATGTTTTCTAACAAGTGGGTAACCTATACCGTATCCTTAATTTCAAGTTTTTTTTTTAAAATATGACAATTGTTAACAACTATCGGTGGTGACAAACTATAAGAAACAATATTCAAAACGAAAGAACAAACATACATGGCTTTGATACCAATGTAATAATTTACGTAACAGGGACAAAATTGTGTACATGTTAACAACATCGGATTAATAATTGAATTTTGTGAAACAGTTGCTCCAAGTCCGAATTTGAGTTTTAAGGAATCAAAGTTTATGATTCATAAACTAATTCTCTAATTGTTTGTTGATGTTCTCAAAAAACAAAGAAATTTTTTCTTGTTTTTATTTTCTGTTCTTTTCTTCACTCTCCTGTAGCGTAAAAGTATAAAAAACTTAATTTAAAAAGGAGAACATATTAACGTTGGATCAATTACTATGTAACTGTTTCCACCCCTTTGAAAATTAGTATTTATCTTCTTTTTTTAATTCAGAAAAAAAAATCTTGAGTTGGATCGGGTCAAATCGGGTAGGGTCGGTCCACATGGGCGATCCACAACCCAAAATTTATATTTTTTATTTTAACACTGCTAACGACATCCAAAATTCTCTCTTTCTCGCTTATAGTCAGCAATATATTAATTAGTTAGTTTTTCTAATTGAAAAACGTTGCGCCTGCAACGATTTTCTTGAATTTTTTAATTTTTTTTTAAAACTTTCTTCCCCTGTAGTGATGATTAGTTCATTATTTTTTTTAATTTTTAAATGTGGCATTTATCTTAACACACACATATCTACTCATTGTTAATATATTGTTTGGCTGACATACCCTATTAACATACTCATACTAATGAGTAATCATTAAATTTTGATTACTCCCTTGAATTCTTTACAAAGTTCATTCCTCCAATTATTTGTTGTCAATATAATTTATCTCCAACTATGAGTAACTTGCTTCGGAGCTGAAAAATGTCACAATTTTTTTTTAAAAGGGCGGAATGACCTGAGAGACCCCTGTACTTGGCTCCGTTTGTCACATAGACCCTTTTACTCACGACTTTGCCAGATGAACGCTCGAACCCACTAAACCACAATATTTTAAACCATTTTGGCTTCGCGTGCACTTCAAACACACAATAAACTAACACTTCATCATCCACGTCAGATTTTTAATGACACATCATTTATTTTAAAATTTTCAATTTCTCTTTCTTTTTCTTTTTCTTTCTCCCTCAGTACTCTATCCTTGACTAACTCCCTTCATTTTTACACCAAAAACACCATTGCAATCTTACATCCTTACCTGAAACATTGCCTTAAATAACTATAATCAGCCATTCTTCTTCAAATTTTCATCGTTCATAACTTTGTCATTTTTTTTTACCAGCGTCTTCGTCCACCACTTGAACTACAATGAATCCGTTTCCTCCATTATTGCCGACGAACCACACTAAAGTATTTGAATATTCTATAACACTGACGAACCACACTAAAATATCTTAATATGCTCTAACATCTTTATACAATTTTACACAATACACTTCACCTAATTTTACAAAGACATACGACAATCACTCTTCACTCTTCAAAATCACCAGATCTTTGTCATTTTACCGCCTGCAAATTATCCCTATCCCGTTTTCTCAATAGCTTCTCTCCATATAATTTTATCTCACAAACACTGAAACAATAACATCTGAAAAAAGATTTCTGAAAGCGAGAGAAATGAGAATTGGATTGGAGAAGAATGGGTAGGGGGGGGGGGAGAACGGGTGGGTAGTAAGAGAAAAGAAATTGGAAAAAAAAACAAAGAGGGTGACATATTTTACATTTATTTATTTATTTTGTTTTTTATTCATTTTTTCTTTTAATTGTTTTTAGTCCAAAAAACTTTATGCCTGCGCTCCTTTAACGCGTGAAATCACGTGTTTGTTCCAGCTCAACTATTAA
>JAJOOO010005207.1:0-19275 GCA_029582685.1 Solanum piurae
GAGCGAGATCTGGGAGAGTGGCGAGTGAGATCTGGGAGAGGGGAGAGAGGGGAACGAAAATATATGTATATATACAATTTTCTCTCGCTTTATACAAACACAAACGCATTTTATACATTTGCGTTTGTATAAAAAGCAAGAGAGGTGAGGGAGAGAATGAGAGTGGCGAGCGAGATTCACCAGGAGAGAGGCGAAATAGCAATAGTTTGCTATGGGGTACAATTAGATCAAACTATATTTATAGCATTTAATTTGAATTAATAGTTTGCTATTATATACAATTTTCCCATATATTAAACCAAAAATAGTAAAAGACTGCTAAAGATAAAATTAATTGAATAATTAAATGTCTTAGTTAATTTGGTTGGTTAAAAAATTAACCTAACACCACAACATTTAGCTAGTGTATGGCCCCAAGTTCACAAATATTTTTGGCAAAATATATATTTGGGTGAAATTTCACCATGAATTTGGCCCAAATTTTCTCAAAAATATTTGACCATTTCAAAAAATATGATTTATACCCCATAAGTTATAAAAATTATTTAAAATACTCGTAAATTTATATTATAATTTTATAATGAATATGTTCCGTTAAAAAATAACCTTATAATATAATTGATAACAATCAACAATAACAAAATAACAATATAGGTAAAACGATACATTAATCACATATTCAAACTTGTCATTGATTTAGTTATAATTACAACTCATTAAACACAATTGTCCTTTTTTTTCCCATCAATTTTATCACTCAAATTAAAATTCAAACTTTTTCGAAGGAGGTAGTAACAAATATTAGTTGGAATTAGTATATAATGGGTATTTTTTACTAAAATATAAAAGTTTGGTGTAAATTTTAACTTTTTAAAAATTCTCAAATATTAGAACTTGATCCAAATACTAATTTTTTTTAGTGTTTGAAAATTTGAAATACTTGACAAATATATTTTTCAAGTTATATGACTAAACATCACTTCTCAAATTTTAACAGATCCTTAAAACAATATGTAGGGAAATTAATTTTTATTGAATTACATATCTTTGTTCAAAAAATCAAGAAGTTGACGACAATAATAATAAAAAGAAGAAAGAAGGTGTTCCACGTGACTTATGTTAGCTGAAAAGTATTGTCGTCCTTCATAACCTTCAAAATATAATTGAATGATTATCTTGTTTTCTAGCGTAGGGTACAAGGCCATTCAACCTTGTGGGCACAAAATTATACCAAAAACAAAGTCTTTCCTTCTTAATTAATGTGTCTAGTTTAAAATCATTTTTTTTTATCTTTCATTTTATGATAAGAGAAATTTGTACCCGTTACTTTTTGGAATGCGGTAAAAGTCTCGCTCGATTTAGAAGACAATTTTTTTACTTTTGCTAGCAAGGGGTTTCGAACTTGAAACCTTCAATATGAAAGTCCCAAGCCCAAACCACCAGGTCATTTCGAACGATTCCTTTATTAAAAAATCATTTTCCACCAGTGTTCGATATTCATATCAAAATCCAATTAAATTCATATTCGTGCCAAGTAGTTCACACGGATGGTTAAAATGCTCCCTCACAAAGCCAACTCTATATCCAGAGCCCAGAGTAATGCGAAATATAGACCTCTTATGAATGTGTATTTACCATTCTATCACAATCCTCCTTATTGGTGACATGGAATCATTAAATTTTTTGAATTAAATTTATATACTTAAAAAACTACTTCAAATTGTAATAATTGATAATTTTAACACATAGAAAATGTCGAAAATAAAAGAAATAAGTGTAAAAAAAACATCTAAACTATTTTTATTTTTTTGAGTTTCGTATCTAAATTATTGGGAGTGAGTTTCACATAAATTTTTTATCACTAATTACTTTAAAAACCCATATAAATTCAAAATGTGTCACATATTAATTTGAGAAACATATAAATTAAATATGAAACTCAAAATTTAAAATGTGTCACATAAATTAATACGGGAGGGATAGTAATAATATATCTTGTCTTTGTCCTCTTAGCTCAGATAAGCATAATTTCTTTCACCTACTTCCTCCTCCTCTTCTTCTTCTTCTTCTTCTCTGGTAAAAAAGATCCAATTTTGAATCAAGAAAGCCATGGATCTGGCACCAGAACAGCAACAAAACTTGAGTTTACTCTCACTTTTCAAAGAATCACTTTCCATCCCAAAGAGATCTCCTCAAACGTTTTACAGAATCACTCTCAGCTTAATCTTGCCACTCTCTTTTGCAATCTTAGCTCATTCCTTCTTCACCCATCCCATTCTTTCTCAACTCCATGAAAACCCAAGTGCTTCTCATGCTTCTCAATGGACCAAACTCCTTTTCTACCAATTCTGTTACTTAATTTTCCTGTTGGCCTTCTCCCTCCTCTCAACCTCTGCTGTTGTCTTCACTGTCGCTTCTCTTTACACTTCAAAACAAGTATCTTTCTCCTCAATAATCACTGCTCTGCCTAGTATCTTAAGACGCCTCTTCATTACTTTCATATGGGTTTTCCTCTCCATGCTTGTTTACAACGCTGTCTTGTCCTTTTTCATTGTACTCATGCTAATCGCCTTTGAGAGCAAAAGCAAAAACAGTATTGCTCTGTTTTTAGTCTCTGTTTTTCTCCTCTCTGTTTTCTTCCTTGTTGTTCATGTCTACTTAAGTGCTTTATGGCATCTTGCTAGTGTGATTACTGTTCTTGAACCAATTCAAGGCCTTGCTGCTATTAAGAAAAGCTATGAGTTGTTGAAAGGGAAAATTAGAATGGCTTCTGTGTTGGTTTTGGGTTATTTGGTGATTTTTGGTGTGATTAGTAGTGCTTTTGGTTCAATTGTGGTGGATGGTGGTGCTAATATGGATCATGAAGGGTACAGTGTTTTTGTTAGGATTGTTGTTGGAGGGATCTTGATTGGTGTTCTTGTGGTTGTGATTTTGGTGGGGCTTTTGGTGCAAAGTTTGTTTTATTATGTGTGTAAGAGTTATCATAATGAGAGGATTGACAAGAGTGCTTTGTATAATCATCTTGGTGGGTATTTGGGTGAGTATTATGAACCTCTTAAAGGGAACATGCAAATTGATGATAGCTTCGAGGTAGAGATGAAAGGTGGAGAGACTGCTTGAAGCTTCTTTTTTTTTATTATGAGTTTTGGTGGTGATTGTGTTGAGATAAAAGTAAAATTAATAAATCTTGGCACTTCATTTTCCCTTTTTTATGTGTAGTTATATGTGTTTTGTAATGAAATGCAATGCAATCGAATCGATGATTACTTTCCGTGTATATAACTTAAATGAGATTTTGTATGGTTTATTGTCTGTCCTTTCATACTTGAGTTTGCTCATTTGGTTATGTACAAGTATAACTATGACTCCTTTGTGCTTAACAGGATCAGGTGAAGTCTTTGGATGTGTTTCATGTTCTTCAAAAATATTGACTTGTATTTGTTGAATTTCTTCAAAAATAATAATGTATTTTTGAAGAATCGAATGAGGTATGACGATATTTTCAAAGAATTCGAGTAAATATAGATTTTAAATGTGTTACTATACTCTTAATTTGCTTTGAATGTATTTCTACTTTGTTGCAAATTAACAAGAACTGGTAATGTGACACGTCTATAAAGTTCATAATGCATGTTCTCTCAATTGTGGCATCTGGTAGACTGCTGATGTAATTTTGTGACATCTAATTGTGAATACTACACAAGTTTTCGATTGTATTTTACTAATTTCCAATTTATTTCTAATTACTGGCAAAGATAAGGTTTTGCTTTTTAAACACACAGATCCAATAACAAATGCTATTGTGGGTGACAATAAATATTTCTGATTCTTTGGTTCATGCCCATAACTTTCGTATATATGTAGGGTTGAAAATTTACTTAATATGTATAAAGAAATTATCAAAAACCCTGTAAACTATAAAATTCTGGTTCCGCTTTTATATATATTATATCGGTAACCATACATATATACTGGTACTGTATCGAGAAACCAGCGATTGCTAAAACAGTTAAATTTATGGTTACTATGATGTTTTTTTTGGTATTGTTATGTATTCCTTTTTTAGTCAAAAGTTAAAACTTTTAATAGTTAATTTCTACCTATTATATATATGTCTACAACTATATCGTAGGCAGATCTAGAACAAATTCTCTAGGTTCAATTAATTAATTAATTAAACTCATTGCTTTTGAGTTTAACTATGTGTAGATATGTGCAAAAAAAAGAAAAGGTATGAGTAGTACGTACCTCCTTAAAGACTTAAAGTTAATCAATACTTTTAGCGTAATTTTTATTTCTCTTATACTCCCTCCGTCCACAATTGTTTGTCAGGGTAAGGTCATGCACACCCCTCAAGGAAAATTTAATAGAAGGTGTAATTTGACTAACATAACCCTACTATACCAAGAATACCAAAAGTTTACATAACTTTTCAATTGAATTATACTATCATTAAGGGTAGAATTGGAAAAAAGTGATTAATTGTTTCTTGATTGTTTAAATTGACAATTAATCTTGAACATCTATTTTTAGTATATCTGCCAAATAATTGTGGACGGAGGGAGTAATACTGTCTGTAGTTATTTATTGATGCATGATATCACGTTGCTAAAGTCGATTTCTAAGACTCCTTTAACTGCGTCTACCAATTATTATTTTATAAAGTACTGTAGCACTGGTCCTCACTCCTCCATACGGTGTAATAAAAATAATTTTTAGAAGCAGTCTTTATTGATATTAGTTAATTGTTATTATATTTAATATTGTTGTAGGCTTTAGCGATATTTACAAAGAGTGTTAAAATGTGATTGATTGTCATTAGCAATTACCTCTAAAAATATATTTAATGATAATTAAATTATTGTTGTTAATTAATTGTCGTTAAATATCATATTTAATATAGCGATATTATTTTCCTTTCCAACTAGCTGTCTTTTTTTTCTTCCCTTTTTTTAATAATGATAATGTTTGAGTCAGTTTACACACACTTTAACTAATTTTATGGGATACTTATCACCTCATATCAACAAGTATCAGATAATTTTGTCCATCCGATTTGTATGCTAGAGTGACAAAACGTACAGATATTTCTCTAATTTCGTCTTTCTCTTAGTTCTATTATCTCTCTCTCTCTCCTTAAAAAAAATATCTCACTTTCACCAATTCAAAAGTTATCACAATAATGTTACGATCGACAGTGACCTACATTCATTTTAAACGTGACATTCAAGACTATATTAAGGCCATTTATTTATTTACTTAGCAGTAGTATTTTCTTCATGTTGTTTAACTGTCTGAATATTATCTTTCAATAACTAATTATATATACATGACAATAATCTCTAAAGTTCAAATGCTAAATTCAACTACAAATTACTTATTGGGAACCTTGTTCATCAACTAAAATATCAACCAAAAGAACATTACGACTACTTAGCTTAGAAAATAGGATTCCCTTGATATGATACTATAAATTAGACTTGATTAATTAAGCAATAAAAAATTGAAAATAGGCTTCCACGACTCCATATAATACTAAAAAAATGTGGAGTCCACGATACTTTATTGCAGGAGAAATAACCTTTTTCATGGCCATATTGTTAAATATAAACAGACAATTTTCGCTAAAAAATATCTTGAAATTTAAAAAAGAAAAGAAAAAAGAAGAAGATGTAATTATTAATGTTGTAGCAAGTATTTCTTTTGTTGTTGTTGTTGATAAGAAAATTCATCGTCACTATTCTTTGAGTGGGCGCAAGGTAAATTTCGCTTCAGTATAATTGTGAAAAATAAAGATGATTTTTTGGAGGTACAAATAATCCTAGATATTTAGTAGAACTTTCTAGAGTTATGTAGAGTAATACCTTAAGTACTTGATGTATCTAGGAATTGTGTAGATCTTCTAGAGAAGTAGATATTTATAGTGAATTATAGAAATATCTAGATTCTTGTTACATAGTTAGAAGATAAGGATATCTAGTTATTTCTGGGAGATGTATCTAGAATAATTTCTAGAAGCATCCCTATACAAGTATAAATAGGGGTGACATTAGACATTTGTTATCAACCCAAGAACAACTCAAATAAAAGAGTCTTTTTTCATAAACAAGTTCTCCTTTCTAGATTCCTCTTCTTTAGTTGAGTCTTCTGAATCTTAGTTAACGATCTTGGCTAGCAGAAGAGTTCTCTGGTTATACCTTTCTTCTGCTATTCTCTACAATAATAGCCTACAAATCATACAAATTAATAGAAATAAAAAATAAATTACACTAGACAAGTCCCGTGAGACGTGACTTATTCTAATTTGAGCTTTTTTCTAGAGCTAGTCATTTCCATTTGCTTATGAGCTGATATAAACTTATCTGTAAGTTGGTGTATGTGTTAGTTAATTGGGGAAATTGTATGAAATAACAAATTATTAATTCAAAATAAATGTTATAACCACAGTTTCATTTAATTCTAATCGTAGCAAACACTTTGTCATTCGTCTCTCTCTCCTGAATCTCCTTTCTGAATCTCGCTCGCCGCTCTCCCTCACCTCTCTCACTTTATACAAATACAAATGTATAAATTGTGTTTGTGTTCGTATAAAGCGAGAGAGAACTGTATATTCAAATACAAATCTCTTCGTCGTATACACTTATAATTATACAAATACAAATATTCCCCTGCCCAGTTCTCTTTTGCCTTTCTCTCTTTCTCGCTTTATACAAACACAAATTATACAAAATACAATGTATAATTTGTGTTTGTATAAAGCGAGAAAGAGATCTGATATACAAATACAACTGTTTTAACTCGATTCAATTGTATACGAATTCAAATTTTATGCAGATATACAAACACAAAGAACAAATACAAACACAATTTTCATAGACACATACACTCGATTTATACAAATCGCCACGATTTATATAAATCACTGCGATTTATACAAATCACTGTGATTTTATATAATCAGATGTTGCCTGTGATTTTGTACAAATTTGATGTTTCATAGTAATATGTTTGCTATGGAGAGCAAATAGCAAAACTGTAGTTATAAAGCGCTAATATGATTTTTATGTGTGCTGAACCTAAAATTTACTCAAGTTAATTAGCATAGGTACAAACGTGTTTTGCATGATTGTGCATATAATTGCTAATTGGGCCTGATAAGACTGGCCAAATGGGCCTAATATACCAGCATCACCATGCTTTTAGTTGCCAATTGGGCCTAACAACCTTATGGATCCTGTTCTTTCTTTGGGCTGACTTGTCCAATGGATCGTCCCAGTTGCCACCCTTACCTATAGGGACAATTCTTTGCTTCCCCCTTATTTTTTAAATAAAATACCACGTACCACTAAATAAAATGAGTGTATAGTTAGTGTATACTTCATATATAGTTGAACTATATTTTATGTTTGAGTAATCGTAATGTATAGTCCATGTAGCTTTCATATATAGATAAGTTATGTTTAGTTTTTTGAGTGTATCATAATGTATAGTCAATGCATACTTTCGACGACTTTTGAATCTTCTTTTTTTATGTAGATAAACATGACTATATTTATTGTAAATTAATTACTTCATTATATATATATATATATATATTTGAAATTATCTCTCTATATTCCAAACCTGACATTAAATCTAATAAAGAAGACGTCTCCTTTATGCCTATCAACTCTAATTATTTTTTTTGGATTTCAGGAAAAATTGCAATAGCTATCTTTTGAGAATGCATTTGATATATTTATTTTTTGTGCAATAACATACAAATTAAATCATACAAAAAAATATAAATCGCATTAAATAAGTTCGATACAATCAGTTTTTATTGAGAAGGTTGCTAGTGAAAGAAATCAATCTTAATCTCCCAACCATTCACCCAATCAACTCAACCAACTTTCGTGTGTCTTATCAACTATACTTGTTTGACCATTTTCCTAAACCAAAATAATTAAGTTAATACCAAATCAACATGAAAAAGTTGTGTCGATGAAATTTATGACTCTTTTAATGATGGTCAAAGTACTGCTTTTTAGATTATACTTTGCATCGTCGGCAGGATTTCTTTTTGTTTCTTTCACATTAGGACATCTAGCCGTTACCTTCAAATATTATTTTGTCAAGATTATAACATTACCATTTGAATCAACTACGTAATAAAATAACAAAATTAATAATTATGGATAGACATTAGCTTATAACAACTTGTGTCAAAATCAAAACTTAAATTTGGCCCAATCAACATTTTTTTCTAAGAGAATTAAGAATATACAAAATATCAGCAAAAAATATCTCATATCAAATCTATACACCAAGCAAATGAATACAATGCATGTATCTTGCATATACACGGTTATTTAACACTTAACCATAGTTAAGTGATATACATATCTACTATGATTTATTAATTCTTAAAGACATTATTTTATTAAATATCTAATGCGAATAAGTATTTTCTATTCGAGAACCCTGTGGCACCTTCCTAGCTCCACCCATCTCTATCTCTCTCATTCTTAAAGGATGGACGAGTTACAACTTACCAAATTTGGTCTTAATTTTTCTTAACAAATGCTAAACCACCCACCCAACGAAAAAAATTAAGTAATATTAGCCATCATTTAGAGTACATCCTATTATATATTCTCAAAAGTCTAGCTGTTATATTCTTTCAAATTTGTTTTTCCACATATTCAACAATCTCTCAATATAAAAAATAAATAATTAGAATTTTTTTTCTTCAGCCAGACGTAATTTTAGACTTTAAATGCTTAAGTCAATTAGTTCATGATTTAACACCTGACATTAAAAATATTTTGTTCCTTACTGGCTTTCATGTACTAATTAAAAAAAAAAACATAATTATCAAGACCTTCTAATGATACTTCGAAATTATGTCATATTTCAGCTTTTCGGGGTATTTAACATAACGAATGATTCTATCCTATTACCTATATACCAATAACATACTATCCGTTCCCACTTATTATTTCGAATAACGATTGCATCCTCTGTATTATCTCCGGCTGCTATACTTATTTTCTTTTCCTTTCATTTAATTAAAACCTTTTAATTATGTATTTCGATAGAAACATTTAAATAGATGATAAATAGTTGATGCGTTTGAAAAGTGTATTTCGAGGATAACAATTTTTTTTGTTCAAATGAATGATATGTTCTTAAAGTTGCTTTCTTAAATTATATATTAAAAAGATAACACACAAATTAGAAGAAGAAGAAGAAGAACAGACTACCAAAATAAAATGGAGAGGGAACTAGGAATCCTATTTTGGAAAGAGTAGTAAATATTAGTAATAAAATAATAAAATATTTGATCTAATCAAAAGCACGTGTAAGCCAAAAAAGATCATAACTAGGAAATGATCAATTTATAAATTTTTATTAGTTTTAATTTATAAACACTTACGTATAAATAGTGAGGTGTATAAACTAATTTAATCATTTTATACATATAGAGAAAGAGAAAAATTTGTAAATAATATTATTAACGCTCATTTTTTTTTGTTGTAAAAATACAAAAATAAAAAATAGAGAAATTTTCCTATTTTCCTATGTATGTGTGGCCAACTGTATGAGTTTTCAAAAATAGAAGTTGGATATTTATAGAATTTTTTTTTAAAATAGCAAAGATAATAGACATAATAAGTGTGACAAACTATATGTGTGGGCACTGGGCAGTAACAACTATGAATTTTAGATACATAAATACATGTATAAAGTGTATATGCTATAAATTTGCATAAATAATAATAATAATAATAATAATAATAATAATAATAATAATAATACAATATTTTATTTTGGAGTGAGAAAGGAAAGAGAGAGTCAGATCGAGAGGCAGCTCAACAGCCAACGAGAAGCAAAGAGGTTATAATAACGTGTGAACATATCGTAGTCCTTAAACTAAACTTTGAATATAAATACATTTGTATTATTGTGATTTTTTTAATTTATATTAGATAAAATGATAACAACGATATACCTAATAAAATCTTACAAATGAGGTAGAAAGAAAATAAATAGACCTTATTATTATTTATTTTTTAATTGAATCAGAGATACTATTTTTGATAAATCCCCAATTCAAAATATTTTTTTATAAATCAATTATACAACTAAAACCCTTAATTAAAATAGTTCAACAATCTATGCATGTCTTGCGCAAGTTTAGATCTAATCTTTTTAATTAACAGTTTCTCTGCTCTTCATAAAGTCAACTCGCAATTTGGTCCACAAAAACCTTCAATATAAGAAAGTATAATGTCATTTTCACCCCCTCTACTTTTCTTTATCTTACAATTGAACACCTATATTGTCATCTTAATTATGACATTAATCAAGGATAATCAAAGTTTTACTATAGTTGAAAGATATATTATCTTAATTTTTAGACTAAGGTGAATAAAATCAAACACATGAGTTCTATATGGAAGTAAATAATATATTTACTTCGTCTATTTTTTTGATATATTTGCTTTTCAATATTCAAATATGATGACTATTACAATGAAAATATTATATTGAACAAATATATCCACAAATTTATATAATTTAGATTAAAAAAACAAACATTATGAATCTATCTTGATGTCACATATTTGATAAATTCTATAAATATGAATTTTGCTTACGAATCATGAAATCATACATAAAGTCATGCGGAGCAAGTTAGTTGCTTACAACATCCAATCTACCATTTCAATTAATATTAAACGATTATAATAATATATATTTAATTTCTATTTGTTTTCGGTGCAGAAGAATTTTTACATCATCAGATCATTTATAACTATTCTAGTAAATACTCATAATAAGTTTAATTAATAGTTTGAAAACTAAGGTGGGTAACATGTTGCAAGTTATAACAACTTAAATAAATTATACTAATAATTTATAAAATAAATAAAACTAAACTCTCATTCTATATAAGCTAAATACTAAGAATTTTTTTGATAAATAAACTTGCACACTACAAATTTTAGGGGGCCAAATTCATATTTATCCAAAATAAGGGGTGGGGGTTTGCAAAAGAGCATTCATTATTCAACTATACATAGACTATTCAAACCAATCTATTTTGCTTTGATGTCAACAGTTACACAAGTTGGATACTTGTAATCCCAATTAATTAAAATAGAGTTGTTTGACTTTGATTTGTTCTTTCTTTAGACTTCCACACATATCATAAATTACATATATAAAAAGTTTAAGATTTTGTCTACCCCACTTCACCTTTTCATCTTTCAATGTTGATATAACAATTCACAAAACAAAAAATACCAAAATTGTATCAATTATTCATGGATTTTCCTCTACATTTTAGATGTCCAATCTCCATGGAGCTCATGAAAGATCCTGTTACAATCTCTACTGGTGTTACATATGAGAGAAAAAATATAGAAAAATGGTTCTACACTTGCAAGAAAAAAACTTGTCCTACCACAATGCAAGTTTTACATTGTTTTGACATGACACCAAATCATACCCTCAAAAGACTCATTCTTGCTTGGCAAAATGGCAAATCTCAATCTCAATCTCATGATGAATTATCCATGAAGCATGATGAGCTCGTATCGTTGATCAACACGATAGAATCAAGCCCTTTTAAGGTGAGTTCCTTAAAGAAACTCAAGTCAATTGTTGAATTAGGTGATCATGATGTAAAAGATGATTTCAAGAAATGTGGTGGAGTTGAGGTTCTTGTTAGGATTATTCAACAAATCTTAATCGAAAGCTCAGATTTCGTTACATTTAGAGCATGTGAAGAGGCTCTTAGTCTATTGATCAAGTTACCAATTGTGTTAGAAGAGGAGGAAACAATCAAGATATTGTTACAACCAGGGTGCATGAAGTCTATGGCTATAATACTTCAAAGAGGGAGTGAAGAAGCAAGATTTTGCACTGTTTCGATATTACAAAGGATTATGAAATCAGATTGTCAATGGAGTGTTGTGATTGAAGATCAAGGGATTGAGTTCTTTAAATCATTGATGGAAATTATGTCTGATGAAATTTGTAGCAAGGCAAGTTCTTGTGCATTACAAGTCTTGATAGACATACTAGAAAAATCGAAAAAATCAAGATTGAAAGCAATCGAAGCTGGAGCTATGTGTACATTGATTGAGATTCTTCCTGATTCAAGCAAATCAAAAAGTGAGAAAATAATGTATTTGATCAAAATGATGTGTGAATGTGCTGATGGAAGAATGGGATTTATTGAACATGGTTTAGGTGTTGCAGCCATAACCAAAAAAATGTTGAATATTTCAAATATTGGTACAAAAATTGGTGTGAAAATACTTTCATTGATTTGCAATTCTCATCCCACAGATAAAGTTTTGGATGACTTGTTGATGTATGGATCAGTGAAAAAATTGGTGGCTTTGTTACATATTGGTGGATCTTCAACAACAAAGGAAAGAGTAATCAAGATTTTAAAATTGCATGGTGATAAGTGGAAGAAAAATCCTTGTTTTCCTTATGAGCTAAAGAATTATTTGGGGTTGGAAAGTGATTCTTTGTAAAATTATGGGGTTCAAAAAGGAAGTAATGTGAAAGTTGAGATACTTGTAAAGAAAAAAATTTGATGAAATAGAAGAAAATGAATTTGTTAGGTTAATTATGTCCAAAGGGTGTTGAATTAACATTTGAATTTTTTTTTGTAAATCTGTTGGATATTGCCAATTTGTTTAACGGTAATTATCACCAATAGTCTTATTTTTTGATGTAATTTTGATACATTTTTCATATGAATGTCATGTCTTGGAAGAAACCAATGCTTATATAGAAAATTTTATTTTACTTCAATCTTTCTTTGTGTTTATTGGAAGATGAAAAATGAATATTTATATTCTCATACTTACGGTTTTAGGACGTGACGATTGAGATGGATGAGATCTATCTTAATCAGAATTCTTAATTTTGAGACATGAAAATGAAAATATTCTTCATAAGGGGTTATAAATTTGAGTTAGCTAAGATTAATGAGTACTCAATATTGATGATTAATTTATTTATTTTTTAAAAAAAGGTTATTCTAGTTAAAGAGCCATTTGTTTAGCGATAAGAATGAATTGGTTTAGATATATCTCAAATTAAATGTTAATCTTATCGTCTTGAGAAAAATTGAGCAACACCAAAAAGATTGCCAACCGGATGCTTTGGACTAGACTCAGTAAGAAGAATATACTTTTTGTCTTAATTGGAGGGGGAAGAGGGTTGATTTTAGCTAGAGCTGTCAAAAAGGGCTGACCCAGCCCCACCCAGCTCAAGCCTCGCGTGCCAAGAAATTTGAAGGGCTAGGGTGGGCTGGCCCTTCAATCGGAAGGGCATGCAAATGCTCAACCCAACTCAACCCTAGAAGGGTCGAGGGATGGGGCGGGGTAGCCCTTTCTTTTTTCTTTTCAAACTTATAATTCTATAACATCAAGAAAATGAGAAGATTTTCAAATCAAATAATGCAAATAATGGTGTTTTTTTAATAACACTAATAAAAAGTCTAGTGTAATTAGCATGTATCTCGCATACCAGATACGCGAGCGAGATAAGAGAGTGACAAGCAAGATTTGAAGGAGGCGAGGGCATGATATTTGTTTATGCATCCTAGATACATGCGAATCTACTTTGATAAAGTGTATTTAGAACAGATTAACCTAATTTTGAGTCCATATATTTCAAGATACATGTATCTGGACGTACCAAAATCTAGTAAGATTCATAATATTACAACATATCGTATATTTAAGTAATTAGATTATTGTAAGTTACCCTTAAATAAAAAGTTTTGGCCCATGGGCCAACCCCAACCCCTCCCCGATCAAGCCTCAAGGGCCAAGGGCTTATATGGGCTAGGCTTATAAGCCCTAGTGTTACAGGGGCTTGAAAAATTCTATCACAACCCTACCCCAATAATGGATTGGATTGAGCCGTCTCCATGGGCTAAGCCCGTTTTGCTGACTCTAATTTTAGCATTAATACCATTTTTTCCCCAAAGACAAACAATATTTAATTGGTTTAATTAAATTTTTTCCTTTACAGCATATTCATAGTTATCCTCGAGAATTGTGATTAAACGGTTGAGATTTCACACTTAATAAAAATTATCGAATTTATTTAATAGTCGAGTCAAGGCCGTCTCAACAAGTTTTGGGGCCTAAAGCCAAACTTCATAAAGAGGCCCTATTTTTTTAGTTGACAAATATAAATTGAATAATTATACCATAATCAGTGTAATCCTACAAATGAGGTCTAGAGAGGCAGGATATATATATGCAGACATTATGAAGTAAGAATGCAAATAATGTAAATTTTTAATGAAAATTATATATATAAAGTTAGAATAATAAAGTATGACTCAAATTTTTAAAAATATGATGATATTAAAATAGTGTTGATTAGTTTAAGACACCAAAAACAAATTTGATCTTTTTATAAACACACAAGAATAGATTTTACATAATGTAGAAGGTTTGAACGTTTGGGAGACTTTAGAATATTCAATAACGAAAGAATAAAAATATGAAAGGAGAATAAAGAAAAGTAAGTTTAAGAACACAATACGGTTGGTTCATGATAATCGTCATATTTAAATGAGCTAGTCAACAAAATAGATAGTCACATGCGAAACTAGAAAGAATACTATAATTGACTAGCCACATAAGAATCTAGAAAAGATACTACAATCAACTAAACAATATTCAATTTCTCAATTATATTTTCTATACAAAAAATTCTTTTAAATTTATCAATACATGAATTTTTTTTAACAATATATATATATCTTTGGGAGAAAATGGGGCCCCCAAAAAAATTGTAGCCCCAAGCGATCTCTTTAGTAACCTTATGGTCATGGTCGAGACAGCCCTGAGTCGAGTTGGTTGGAAAAAAAAAGGAAAAAGAAAAGATACATTCAAGTTATTTTTAAGTCTAATAAAGTTTGTAATATCTTGTAAGACGTTAAGCCACGAAATAACTTAAATTATTTTTGCCAATGTAAATAGTACTAAGTATTATTTAATAAACAAAAACGACTTAGTCTCCGTTATATAAAGAAATACATTAAATTATTGTAGATAGTTGAATTTCCTCATTAAATGCTTCATCAGCCAAGCAAATTGCTGATCTCCATTACTTTAGAGGCCCACTTTATTAATTAAAACTTTATAATTTTTGCAATTGATGATTAATGCTTTGACATCGACTATTTTATTTCGTTTGTGGTTTGCTTATGTATGAAATTTATAATTATTTCGAACAATGTAATTAGTATTTTGACATCAACTATATATTTTACTTCGTTTTGTAGACTTTTTAAATTCCATTGTCAAAATTGTTCATTATGAAACTAAAAAAAAATCGGATGAGTGTAAAATTCAATCACAAGATCTTTACTTGTATGATATCATGATGTCAATGAAGTGAGTGAAGGATTATTTTATCTAAAAATTTAATCAGCTAGAGAGAGTTTTATTTATTTAATTATATTCTCAATAATTTAATCGTAATCAAAATACATGTACGAGACGATATATAATTGTACCGTCTGCATCTGGTGCGTGGGCAATTTTGATTTTGGGGCCCCAACATCGGGTGAGACGGGCCCTGCTCTGATACCATGTTAAATTAGGTCTTAGGCCTAACTCACACCCCAAAAGCTAGCTCAAAGGGAGGAGGATTGCCCAAACCTTATAAGGAGTCCACCCATCTCATTAACCACCGATGTGAGACTTTTGTCATTCTTTAACAATAATTGAATATGAATTTTGAATTTTTGCATCTAATATAAGAATATCACATCAATTGATTTAGTTTCATCATTAATGGCACACCACGACACATTCACAGTTATTGCTAGTCTTAACAAATTTTTAAATTTATTATAAGAAAATGCCAATTAATTTTCCGTTTACCATAATGAATCAGTCCTCATTATATAAAAAAGAAAAATAAAATTTCAAATTTGCTCATTAAATGCTTGGTCATCCATTACTAGCTATCACTTTGTTATTAATCAAAAACAGACATTTTATAATTTTTATTAGTACTTAGATCTCAAAACTCTGCATGTAATGTTAATAGCCATATGGCTCAGTACACGATATTTTGATGGGAACCAAATTAATTCCATTAACGTAATAAAACTTTTAAATCTTAGATGCAGCCAAAATTATGGCAATATAATCATAAATTATAAATATCAATATCAATAATAGTGTTATGAGTTCGAATTTAATATATTTCTAAAATTATTTACTGTGGCCGTGTCATATATATGTTATTTCAACACATATTGGTGCTAGTTAATATGATTAACATATAATTTTTATTTTTTTTTTCCTTCTCTATTTCAGTTTTTCCTCTCTAGTTTATTTGATAGGGGCGAAGAATATCACTCTATCAATAATAAGAAAAAAAAATAGCAAGGTAACTAAAATATTTTTTTTTGAAAATATGCTCATGATAACTAATTCAATGCGGTATCTAGTTCGAGCCTCTGATGTGGAGAAAATCTTATTGAAAGCGCCACCTCTGCATAAGCTTTATAGTGCGTAATTCAAATTTAGTTCGGACTCCAATACGAACTCCGAACACTAAGAACAAAACCAATTTATTTAACATAACAATACCTTTTTTTGTCAAAAGAAATATTGTCAATTGTTAAGAGTATAATTAACTTCATATTTCAACAACAAATAATTAAGTTCAAACCAAAATTAAATTTAGTTTAACATGTTAATCATTTTTGAATAATCCCAAATGTCAATGCAACTAGTTCCCGTCAATTTATAATATTATGAAGTTATCCACCTTCGAGCTACAAATATGATCTAATATGACGTATGCATTTGAAAATAAAGGCCCAACTTATATATATAATAATAATTTTAAAAAAAAGTAACATCATCATTTAACCTTTCATATTCATCTTTATTTAGTTTAATTTTTAATAAGAAATATTGAGAGAACTGAAGTTGTAGTCTTTATCGTTGCGTTCTATTATTGTTAGAGAATATTAGTATTAAATAGATCGAAAGGGCAAGTAATATTCCCTTAGTCTCATTTGATCATATAAAGATAGAATTTTAGAAATATGATTAACCTCCAAATCAAATTATAATAGCTCTTATGGTTGCACCAAGACTTTCATTAAAAAAAAGATAATGTTTTTAAAAAAAATTTCAAGTTTTGATGGTTTGTGAATGACATGAAAAATATCATTTTTTAAATTTAGAATAGAGAGAATAGTGAATAGATTGGTTTAACAACTTAATTAACATCATCATATTTTTTTACTATATATATTATATATAGAAAGGAAGTAGTTAATCATGAGCAAGCTATAAACTAGTTACAAAGTAAACTCTTCGAAAATGACATTCCAAATAAAACAACAAAAACGATCTTTCCTATTTTATTCCCAACAATAAAAAGTACTATCAACTAGCACATCATTTTTGATACCATGTAGTGCAGTCGTTGGGCTACTCAACAAGACGTTGGATTTGAGTTTTGAGTATGAAAAAATTATTGATAGAAATTATTTTCGAATCTAATAAATTAAATTTTAATGTAGATAACGAATATTGACATTTTGATAGCTATGCAGATAAACATATTTCTAAAATAGGAGTAAATTTTCTTTTAAAGAATAAGAAAGTGGAACAGAATCTTAGGTCAACCACTGAACAATTTGATGGATATTTATATTGAAAATATTAATGAAAAATTGACTGTTACTAAAATTAAACAAGTGATTTTCTAAAAATTTGTAACGTTAGCATATACAGGATCCAACACAATCGTGATGCAGATTCGATCCGTTAATGCTAAGTGCTAACTACTACCTCAGCTTCATATTATATACTCCTGACACTTTTCTTTTTTCGACAGTCAAATAATTTAAGTTTGAACGGAAATTTGTGCGTGAAATCTTCATTTTTTTTTAAATGAAATTTATATATTTGTAAACTACGTAAAAAGTACTACAAGTCACAATGATTGACAATTCAAAATAATTAAAAGATATATGAAACATTTACGGTTAAAAATAGACTTGTTTGAATATCAAAATTCGAAAAGTGCCACATAAATTAAGACGGAGGGAATAACATTTTTAGCTTAAACACATTATTTACAAATTTTCTCTCCTCCCTTCCAATAAATGAAATCTCTTGCCCTTTTTACAGTTTGAATAGAAGAAATTTCAAATCTTGAAAAAATTATAATCTCTTATTTGTAAATACAAAAATCTATTATAAAAAGGACATAAAACTAAAAATATTGTTAAGGGTTAGAAAATCAAATCATCATTTCTCCGACTGGAGCCAGAGGTGCTCTTCTACTAAATTGCACTTAATTTAATACTATACTCATTTAATATGTTCTTTTGATTATATAAAAATCTATTTATTTAAATAAGGATAAAATTGAAAATAAAAAATTAATATATCCTTAATTATGTAAAAATAAAATGAATTTCATTGGTTTTAGGAATATTTTGAGTGGTCTTTGGTCAAAGGATGTGCTACACATAAATTTTAAAATAAGAAAAGGTTGCAGTTGCACTACTCTTGCCGACTTTTGGAAAATGAAGTAGTCTGCATTTATAGTTTAAAGGTGCAAAAAATTACAAACTTTTGTTATGTCAGAAAACAACAATACTTTAGAAATTTTTCACATGAACGAACATGACTGACTACAATTACCTCTGCCACAAGGCATTTCCAAGTTGCCTACAACTAGTATTCAAGAAAACACATTTCACACTTTTCTTGGTCTTTTAGAACATGCTAGGTGCTAACTTTTCTTGCCATCCTCACTCATGATCCTCGTTTACACTTTGTTTGGATGGCCGTTATGCCTTGTTTCATAATGTATCATATTATATTGTATTGTGTTGTGTTATACTGTTTTGATGAATATAATATTTAGATATATAGTATTGTTTCTTGTTGTTACATAATGTCACACTTTGAAGGACAATCCTATTGGAAAAGTAGGGGTATGCGGTAGAGCTATTGTAAAAAAAAGGTAGGATAAAGAATAAAATATGATTATTGAACAATAAGCAAAGACAAAATAAAGAGAATAAAATAAAATAACATGCAATCACACCAAATTGATTATTACATAAAATGAGATTTTTCGTCGTTTGTAACAACTAACAACCAAGCTCAGGGTTTTCTTTTTGGGGAGAGGGGGGGGGGGGGGAGTGGACCAGGTGGTTCAACAATACTTATTAATGTTCTCCATGATAAACCAGCA
>JAJOOO010005209.1:0-15338 GCA_029582685.1 Solanum piurae
TCCTGAAATTAATGGTGGGAAAATCCCAAGTTGAAAATTAAGATCATGGGTTTGGCCTTGGGTTAATAATTTTGTTATTATCCGGGTAAATTAGACCTTGTTTAGTGATCCTTGCATTAATTGCTTGTTTTAGATTAAGAACGAGCTGAAAGACTCCAAAAAGGGATGGCGCACTTGTCTTAGGAGTATTCGAGCTTGATTTTTATTTAGTGATGGTTCGATTTCCTGTTGTGTGATATATGCCGGTTAATTGCTTTATTGTATGCATACATGTATGTGAATAGGGAATGTGAATCAAATCTAATGAAATGATTATGTGTAAACAAATATATGCCATGAACCTATTACTTGATTGTATGACTATGAGTATTGTTCATTATGGGTGTGATTGTGACTGTGGTTGTGCTGACTAGATTGGGTGTCATGTTCTGACACATATATTAGATCAGGTGTTACATTTTGACACATATATTAGACCGAGTGTCACATTCCGATACATGTATATTGGATCAGGTGTCACATTCCGACACACTAACAGTTTGGGTATGGGTTCCATGAGAGAACCACTTGTGATTATTACGTTCATATCTACATGTCATTGATATTGGGAAATTGTATGTTGCTCCTAAATGATAACTGAATTATGTGTTCCGTATATGTATGTTATCGTGTTGTAATTTCTTGCGTGTATTTCACTTACTGGGGTAGCCGCGTGATCCTACCAGTACACCGTGGTTTCGTGTATTGATATTGCACTTGCTCTTTATTTGTTGAGTTCAAGGTATCTTCAGGCAGCTACTGAAAGACCTCAGTTAGGAGATCTTTTATCGAGACTGAATTCAAGGGTGAGCCAGTTATTTCAGGCTGTCATGGATCCATCTTTAGTTTAGTCCATTCTTTTCGGACTTAGACTACATGTTTGACTTTTACTTATGTTTAGTTTCCAGGGTTGCACCCCCTCTTTCTTAGACTTGTTGATTGGTAGAGTTTTGGTACAATGACTTTCAGTCCTAGGGGTTGAATTTTCGCGATAGTTGTTTGTTAGACTTTCGGAGTTTATGGGAAATCCATATTTAATTAATTATTTAAACATGCTTATGTATCTTTATATGCTTTAGTTTCTTAAAATGTTTAGTTGGGGTGTAGTAATGGTTTCCCCGTCGGAGGGTTAGCGTGGGTGCCAATCACGGTGGTCTAGGTCGTGACATAAGTCTAGACTTCATTCCTCTTGGGATTGACCCTAAACTCTGTTAGGTTCTTTATTTGAATAACGATCACTTATACTTATTTAGGGAGGTGTAATTTGGGTGTATCAACAAGCCATATTTTTGCCTTCTACTTAGTGTGTTGTCGCTTGTATGTTAATTGTGGTCATAATCTAGGCTTAGACTAGTAATTACCATAGAAATTACTATTTGGAGTTGTGTGCCTTAGAAAATCCTCCGACGTCATTTTGGATAGTTCTAGCTCCCAATAGACTGATGTAGCAGACTTGGGTCTGATACTATGAATCCTTAGCTCAATGAAAACTCTGCTCTTATTGGATTTCCAATCATAACCCCATATGCTTCAACCCCAAATTTTTGGCCTTGTTGGTTAGATTGGATAGGGTCATGGGTTTCGAGTTGGAGAAGGTCCCTTGTAACTCTAAAAATGGTCTCGTTCAATGATGTATTCAAGCATGATGATGAGCGTGTGATATTTGAGTTCTTCATAGTGTTCTAGCCACGGTTCAAGGTACGGGCGCACTTCACCTAACAATAGTTTGAGGTCCATACTTATGTTTACTAGCCGTGGTTCAAGATCTAGGCTCACTTCATCTAGCCATGGTTCAAGTTTCTAGCGTATGTTTATTAGTCGAGGTTTGACGTCCGGGTACAGTTTTTGACAAGATGATTTTATTGGGGTCTTTGGGGTGCCTTAATCGCGGTTCGAGGTTTGGGATTTTGGTTTTTCCAATTCTGGTATTTATCAATGTTAGTTTGAAATTATGTTAGCTCTTATACGTACTCCTCAAGCTTATGGGGTCCATTTGGGTTATTTTCGTTTCAATTGCACATGAGTGTACTTGGGCGTATAGGGTCTAGTTAGGTTTTAGATAGTTAATTTACTTTTCTGCTTCGTTTCTTCTTGATTATTGAGGTGTATGGTTAGACTTTCCGTTATTGTTCCATTTATCTGACCTCTAGTTACAATTTGTTTCCTTGTTTTCATTATGTATTTGTTTTCCAAATTCAGTTGGCCTGTGATGCCTATTGGGTACATGTTGTTTTAGTACTCATACTACACTTTGCATTTGTTTTCCTGGTGTAGATCCGAGCACTAGTCGATAATAGTGATTTTTGCCTTGCACTAGGGATATTTGGAGACCGAGGGTGAGTGATCGACATATTAGTTTGACTAATCTCCATCTATATATGGTTTTGGCTAGTGAGACAAGTTTGTACTTATGTTTGCTTATTTTGGGGCTTGTACTCGTTTTAGTAGCTTCGTGCCATCATCCACCAGGTTGTGGGATTGGATCTTATACTATTGTATTAATTATTATTTATGTCATTTCTCATTTCCGTTGGTACTTTTATGTTTGTTGTTTATCTTTCCGCTATTTTAAGGTTTCGACCCAATATGCTCGTTACTTGTCGTTTCAGGATATGGGTTGGCTTATCTATCAGTGATTTTGATAGATGCCATCATGACTCAAGTTTTCGGATTGTGACACAATTTTTATAAGTACAAAAATATCTATATTTTTATCAATTGAGTAACCACATGCTAACGAAGTAAAAAATATTGTTCCCTTCATGTAATATTATTAGTAAAAAGTTGTTTTAAAAGGTTGAAAGTCTACATTTTAATATTTTAGTGTCATCTTAGAAAAAAAAGTTATCCCAAAATAAGTGTCACCTTTGGAATTCAAGAGGAAAATAGTATGTTTTTTCAACTATACTCTTATACTTCGAGCCCGTTTGGATTTGCTGAAAAATAGCTTTTAAAAAAGTAACTTTTTAAAGTTAAACTTAAATGACTTTTAAGTAAAAAATAAAAAATAGGGAGAGTCCAACTTTTATTTTTTAACTTTAAAAGTTATTTTTAACTTTGTCAAACACTCCCAAAAGCTAAAAATGACTTGAAAGTATGTTTGACCATCTTTTAAGTCAATCCAAACAGGTTCTTCATCTTCTTTATAGTGTTCAGAAAATATTTATTAAATAGGAATAGTTTAGTAAACTGCACATTGTATTTATTAGTTTCTTAATTATGGACATAAGTTTTGTTAATGTCACACTTAATTTTGGGTGGAGAAAGATGAATCTATTTAGTTTTAATATTAAATTTATATGATAATTTAATAAGGTTATTTTTTGCGTGCGGGATAAGATTAGATATTTTTAATATTAATTTTGAGATTAAAAATTATACTATATGTGATTGAAGCTACATCCATCTTATCCAATATAACTTGGTATTATTTTATTCCACATTTCAAGTTAGTTAAATTAGTCTCACAATTAGAGCCGTCAATATGGGCTAGGCCCGTTGGGCCGGCCTGGCCTAACCCGGGATTTAATAGGGCTGGACTAAGATTTTTGGAGCCCATTTAAGAAAAGGGCTTTTTATCCCGATCTGAATAAGTCTGCTGATTTGTGGGGCTTGAGAAATATAGGTAGGGCCGGCCCGTGGGCCAAATAAAAATAATTAAAAAATATAATATAATATTAAAATTTAAAATTAAAGAGAGTCCAAACTCAAAATCTATTTAATATTTAACTAATTGAAACCGCATATAAATTGCAGATGAGAATGAAGATGTTAAGACAACCTTCCCACAAGCTGATTCAGATATGCTTGATGAAGATGATCATGAAGTGTTGGATACGCCATGAAATTTCATGATGTGTTAGATACGCCATAAGTTTTATGATTTTTTTAAGGAGTTTATTTTTAACTTTTTTATGGTTGGAATATTGTCACATTTTTTGTGTTTCAATGTGACAAAACAATTAGGTTAATATTTCTATTTAGATATTTATACTTTTATTTGAAAAAACCTTAATAAATATTATAAAGATAATTTTATTTGTGGATTTGATTAACAAGTAGTAACATTAACACCATGTAATATTGTTTTGTAGATATTTATGATAATATTTTTAAATTATAATTTATAATTTATTTTAATAATTATAAAAAATATATAATTTTAAAAAAGTGGGCTGGCCCGGCAAGCCTGTAGCCCACGTACTTGTGGGCTGGACCGACCGTTTTCTGGCCCACACCAAAAATGGGCTAGCCCGAACTGACCCGTAAAATGTCAAAGCATGTATAGGTTAGCCCGGATGGGATGGGCTAGCCCATATTGACAACTCTACTCACAATCATACTCACGGACTATAATCTCAAGATAATGTTATCTGCAAAACAAATGACCCTTAAATCTTAAACTATAAACACCTGAAATTGTTATTCTAAGCTATTAACCTAAAGATTACTATATTACTAACTACTATTATTTCTAAATATATACTAATATATAGAAGAGCCTAGGAAGCAGGTATTCGTCAACATGTCTACTTCCTAGACAAGGGCAATTTAGTAGTTTATTGTATAACTCTACTTGTTAGTATGTCTTTATTGCTTGTACTATCTTCAAGTTGTGCGCTTCATAATTTTTTTCTTTAATTCCCATTGTATCTTTGTGTTGGTAATGTATTTGATTGCACTATTTTTTTACAGTCTAATTTGCTCCTTTTGTAATTTTTTTCCAATAAATATACTGGGACACTTCAGAAAATATACTGACTACTCAGTCTTTTTCAATGCCTAAAAAGGCATAATTAAAAGTTGTTGATGTGAGGACTTACCTGGACCCACACGTCCCATCACATTTAATATTTAGTAATACTATAATGTTGAAATAAATAAAGTAATATTGTAGTTATTTTGGGCTTTTTTGTCGTGTTCGAAGAAAAATTATTAGTATTTCATGTAGAATAAATAAGCTAATACTAAAACTTAAAATATTTCACATTTCATTACTGAGACTAAAATTTTACTAATAATACGCTTTCAACATTGTTCATTACTAAATATTTAAAAATAATATAAAAATTTGACCGACTCTCGAAATCTATCAATTGTCACATATTTTGGGATAAAAAGAATAAGAAACTGTAATTGGAGAGATAAAAAATGGGAAAATTTAATATCATAATTATCATCCCCAAAAATTAGAAACACAATCCGAAAAACAGGAGAGAAGCAAATCGAAATTAAATAATTAAATTAAATTCAAAAATTAATTTTCTGTTATGTTTGTAATTTGAAACTACGTTTGTATTTAAAAAGAAGTATGTGCATATATTGCTAATTAAAGTCTTAAGTATTATATTATTATAATTTTCACATTTTTAAACCACTTAAAATTTATCATCACATACAATTCTAATACAATCAGATTTCGAACTAATATTCAAGAACAAAACACATAATTCCGTTTGTAACACAAAAAAAATATACCAATTAAATTTGATGTATTTATATTATTTATACTATATCAAACACACAAAAACCATCGGCCTAGGAAGTAGGTATTCATCAACATATTTGTTTCCTAGACAAGGGCAATTTAGTAGTTTATTGTATAACTCTACTATTTAGTATCTCTTTATTGTTTGTACAATCTGCAAGTTGTGCACTTCATAATTTTTTTCCCTTTAATTCCCATTGGGTCTTTGTGTTGGGAATGTATCTGATTGCACTATTTATTTTAAAGTCTAATTTTCTCCTTTTGTATTTTTTTACAATAAATATACTGGTGCACTTCAGAAAATATACTTACTACTAAGCCTTTTTCAATGCCTAAATAGGCATAAAAGTTGTGATATGAGCACTTACCTGGACCCCACACGTCCCATCACATGTAATATTTAGTAATACTAGTATAATGTTGAAAAAAAAAGTAATATTGTAGTTATTTTGGGCTTTTTTGTCGTGCTTGAAGAAAAATTATTAGTATTTCACGTAAAATAATTAAGCTAATAATAAATTTTAAAATATTTCACATTTCATTACTGAGACTAAAATTATACTAACAATACGCTTTCAATATTGTTCATTACTAAATATTTAAAAACAATATAAAGAATTTGACCGACACTCGAATTCTATCAATGTCACATAAATTGGGATAAAAAGAATAACATATCTTATTTAAAAATTACGCAAAAAGTACTATAAATAAAAATAATTAATAACTTAAAATGTTTATCATATAAAAGATTTAATAGACTCTCCAAATAATATTTATGCCACATAAATTGGGATAAAGAAAATAACATATATTATTTAAAAATAACGTAAAAAGTATTATAAGTAACAATAATTAATAACTTAAATTTACTAATATATAGAAACGTCTAGGAAGCAGGTGTCTGTCAACATGTATGCTTCCTAGACAAGGGCAAATTAATAGTTTACTGTATAACTTTGCCTTTTTGTATGTCTTTATTGTTTGTACAATCTGATTTAAAAGTTGTGCGCTTCATGATTATTTTCCTTTAATATCCATTGTGTCTTTGTGTTGGTAATGTATATGATTGCACTATTTATTTTTTTTCAACTCTAATTTGCCCCTTCTTTTGCATTTTTTTACAATAAATTACTAATGCACTTAATGTAATGTTTAGTAATACTATAATGTTTAGTAATACTATAATGTATACTATAATGAATTACCTGAATCCCACACGTCCCATCACATGTAATGTTTAGTAATACTATAATGTTTTAAAGAACTAAAGTAATACTATAGTTATTTGGGCTTTTTTTGGTTGTGTTTGAGAAAACTTATTAGTATTGTATGTCACGACTCAAAATACACCCTTTATGTGACATGACTTACAAGACCCCCGAGGCCTTACACAAGTCACTTGACATGCATACAACACAACATAAATAGACAAAAGTAAAGAATCTCATATGAATAGACGAGTTTGACATAAAAGCAGAGATCAATCATAGTCTTGACAAGTCATCTAGTACATCAAAAGAAGTGGCTGGGACGTAACCCATACACCACGTACAATATCCAAAAAGTAAAGACATAAGAATGCAATAAAGGTGGCATGGTCCTCGGAGTATGAGGAATCGCCAAGTCTTCAAGTCCGTAAAGCGATCAACTAGACACGAGCGGAAAGAGAGGAAGTGTCACACCCTACATTAATGAAACAATGTAGGCACAAGTATGCATTAGTACATGGAACGTACTAAGTATGAGGGATATGCATGAAAATATGAAACATGATCATAAGGGAACATAATCGAAAACGTGATATACATGACCAAGCTAAGCATAGTAAAACCTTAAAAAGAACCATCATGAATCATGAACATGACTAATGCATCTTAAAATCATAAGGAAAGCTTCATAAAATCTTTAAGGACAACTTAGTTTATTTTGTGGGATATTAGCTTTAACCGACAATAGACCATGCGAGCCACAACATAGAATCTGATGTAACTCCCACATCGAGAAGGGAGAGTCTATTTGCCAAGGTAAACTATGTATCATATCATATGTTATATGTGGATCCACTAGCTAGGTCATTCAATGCAATCCTATGGGGGAACGTAGTTTGGAACTGGAGGTTGCTACTAGAGACTACCCTATTTGAGCCTTCACATCAAAGTTCTCACGCTGCTAATTTAAATCCCAATGGAATATTCATTTTCATAAACATAACATCATACATGGAAAATCATAATTAAGCTACTAATCTAAGCTTAAAATATCATAGAGTAGCTCATTAAATCATGAATCAAGCATATGTAAGAAAAACTTCTACCCAACCATGATTCCTTAATATGTGAGAAGATCCTTTCAAAATTTCATTGATGTTTATCTTAAAGCAACCTAGATCATAAAACATTTCTTTTCATAAATCATGTATAACCTTCGTGAAAGCATCATTATAAATTTATGTTGTCTAGGGTTCATAGTCAAAAATCATGATCAATGCATGGATTCATGTGAAAACAATTGGAAAGAATGTAATTGAGTCAAAACAATCATAATAAGATTAAAATTAAACAATTGAATCAACACAATTAGAACCCATGAAGAATTGGATGAAAACCTAATCAATTTGATTGAAATTTGACTTAAAGAATCGAGAAACCTTGAGGATTAATGGGTGAATGTAAACCATTGATGAAACCCTATATACCTTGAGGATCAAAACCCAAAATCAATGGTGAAAATGAGACTTGATTTGGAAACTCTGGCTTCTTCTTCCTTGACCTTTGGAGAAAATTGAAGAGGATGAATATGGATAGGATTTAGGGATTTGAGTGAATGGGGGAGTTCGGGAAGTTTTAAGGGTGGAAGGGTAGTTATAGGATTTAAAATAAGGATCAAAACGACAAAGTATAGGTATTAGGTGCATAGGAAAAGACCCAAATACCAGTAAGAAATGACTGTCAGACAGCCCCATGATTATAACCTACGGCCCGTCCTAATCAACCGTAGAACCAACTTCAAAAACCCAAAAATCCATTCATTTCTCACGAGATCTTTCTACGGTTCGTCGAATTTCCTACTGTCTGTAGACCCCATCCATAGAACACAAGTTAAGCCCCAAAATTTCACTAAGTATGGATCACTTCTATGAGTCCACCCTATGACCCGTAGAAGCAACTATGATCCGTCAAAACCCTCCGTGGACCTGAGGTCCTAAATAAAATCTCTTAATCAACCCTACTAATCAGTCCTACGACCCGTCAAACTTCCTATGGCTTGTTCTGGCTACCCGTAGGTTAAACTTTAGAAACTTAATTTTTCAAAACTCAACTTTGGGTTCTACGATTCCATTCCTACGGCTCGCAGAACTTCTTTCGGTTCGTTCGTATGTCTCGTAAACCACTGCCTCAAAGAAATTTCTGCACTTTTCTTTCCTTTCCAACTTTCTAACTTCTAAGGTATTACATTTCATGTAGAATAAATTGGGATAAAAAGAATAACATATCTTATTTAAAAATTATGCAAAATTACCATAAATCATAATAATTAACAACTTAAAATATTTTTAAATCATATAAAATATAATCAACTCTCCAAAATATATTTATGCAACATTAATTGGGACAAAGAAAGTAACATAGTGTCACGATCCAAACTATACCCAAGACGTGACAATGTGCATAGGATCAGAGAGGTCCCACACAAGCCACTTTACATACATAATGCATAAGGAATTACAACTAAAGAGAGAATAGGTAAAAAAACATCTCATATCATAGCAAAAGTCTAAATATAAGTGCAGAACTATGTCTTGACAAGCCTTTCTAAATTAGTATAAGAGTGATTGAGATGTAACTCATACACCACGTATAAGTCTGAAAAAAAGCATGAAAGAAACATAGCATAGGTGACATGGCCCTCGAAACAGAGGACTCACCAATTATTCAAAGAAAAAGCAATCCACTAGTCACGAGCTTGGGAAGGAACGTCTAATCCTATATTATTAGACAATATAGGTACAAGTATGCACTAGTACAATGAATGTATGAGGGAATATGCATATAAGTAGATATGATATCATAATAGGTTTAAAATGTGTAATGCATGATCAAGTAGAACGTTTAAAAGCTTAAAATCAAGATCATAGAGTCGTGAGGCAAGGTCAAGCATTAGTAAAAAGACATAATGTAAAGCTAAGAAAAATCATAGTTCTATTGTGGGATATTAGCTTTAACCGACAATAGACCATACATGCTATAACATGAAATCTGGTGTAACCCTCGACCGAAAAGAGAGAGTTTACTTGCCAAGGTAGAACTCTATATCATTTATTCATGCTATGTGGATCCACTAGCTAAGTCATTTAACACAACCTACAGGGATAACGTAGTTTGAAACTAGAGATTCCTACTAGAGACTACCCTTTTGAAGCCTCCACCTCAAAGTTCTGTTGGTGCTAAGTTAAATCCCAACAGAATATAAGGTCAATTATCAAAGTATAACATTAGGAAAGGCAATAATGAACCACCAATCCAAATCATAAAATCAACCAATATCAGATCGAGATCTTACTTTGCCTTCACACCTGATACAAGAGATGATTATGAGTCATTCTGAACAATCACACAACCTTCATTAGAATCGATCAAGTGAACACCCAATCGGGCCAATCTATGGACATCACGAACTAGCTCTTTCTTGTCACCCTTAAAATGAGAAATACTTCTCATCGATAGTCGACTAAGAATATTTGCCACCACGTTCTCCTTACACGGATGATAAAGGACACCCATGTCGTAATATTTCAATAATTCAAGCCACCTTCTTTGCCAAAGACTTAAGTCCCTTTGGGTGAACACATATTTCAAGATCTTATGGTCGATAAACAAATCTACATAAACACCATATAGGTAATGTCTCCAAATCGTTAAGGAAAACACTACCGCCACTAACTTCAAATCATCAGTCAGATAATTCTTTTCATGCACCTTCAATTACCTTGAAGCATAAGCGATGACTTTCCCATGTTGCATCAAAACATAAACAATACCAACCCGTGAGGTATCACAATATAATACAAAACCACTTGATCATTCCGATAATGTCAATATTGGGGATGAAGTAAGTCTATCCTTTAACTCTTAGAAACTTTTCTCATAAGCTTTTGATCATAGAAATTTCACCTTCTTATGAGTCAACGTTGTCAAAGGCGCAAAAATATAGGAAAATCGTTCCACAAACCTTCTACAGTAACCAGTCAAACCCAAAAAACTCTTAATATTCTAAAGCGGACAAAGGTCTAGGACAATTCTTAACAGCCTCAGTCTTCTTAGGATCAACTTGAATACCTTCACTGAAGACAATATGGCCAAGGAAAGCAACAGACCGCAATCAAAATTCACATTTTTTAACTTAGCATACAATTCCCGATCCTTGAAAATTTGCAACACAATCCTTAAATGCTCAACATGATCATCCTCACTCCGGGAGTAAATTAAAATATCTATCAACATAATCATGAACATATCAGATATTGCTTGAAGACCCTATTCATCAAGTCCATAAATGTCGTCGGGGCATTTGTCAAACCAAAATACATTACCAAAAACTCATAATGACCATACCAAGTTCGAAAAGCCGTCGTTTGAATGTCATCTACCTTTATCCTCAATTGGTGATAACCCGACCGAAGGTCAATTTTGGAGAAGAAACTTGCAGCTTGGAGTGGATCAAATAAGTCATCAATGATTTTAATAGGATACTTATTATTTATGGTAACCTTATTCAATTGTTGATACTCAATGCACATTCGGAGGGAACCATCCTTCTTTAGAACAAACAAAATTGGAGCACCCCATGGTGAGATACTCAGCCTAATAAAATCCATATCTAACAAATCCTTCAATTGATCCTGAATTCCTTAAGTTTTGCAAGGGTCATATGGTAAGAAGGAATAGATATAGGTTGCATATCTCGGAGAAGGTCAATACTAAAGTCTAATTCCCTTTTGGGAGGAATACTGGGAAGATAATTAGGAAACCCTTCTAGAAACTCATTTATAATCAGAACTGACTCAAGAGTAAGGGTTTCGGAATCCGTATCTCTAACCCTAACAAGATGATAAATGCAACCCTTAGAAATCATTTCCTGGCTTTTAGGAAAGATATGAACTGACCCTTGAGAGAATAATTTCTCCTTTTCCATTCTAAGATAGGCTCGTTCGGAACCTGAAATGTGACCAATAGGGTCCTACAATCTATAGAAGCATAACAAGAATGAAGCTAATTCATCTCAAGAATAACACCAAAATCTAGCATATCAAGCTCTACAAGATCAACATAAGTAACTCTATGAGAAAAGAAATAGGGCAATTTCTATTAACTCGCCTAGCAATAATAGAATCACCAACGGGTGTAAAGATATAAAAGGGATTAAAAAGGATTTCGAGACCAACATTAAACAGTCACACCCCGATTCTACACTGGACGTGGCCGGCACTCGAGAACCATTGCTAGTCCCCAAGAGAACCCTTTGCCTGGCTCATTACTCAGCGGAAAACTTATTCAAGTGAAATAGGAACTTCCAATGCAAAACTCAATGCATAATGTCTCATAAATAAAATAGTTTAACTCAAAACTAGTCTGAAATACTCAATAAACATAATTGTTCAACTCAAAGTCTTTAAAAACATCAACAAGGGACAATGAGAGACTCCATATTCTACTATTATCTATGAAGCCTCTAATAACTATGATAGATATCGAGAAAATACCCACGACATCTTAACAATACTGAAATCTAAATATGAAGCCATCCGAAAATAAATAAGGCTCACCAAAGCTAGCTGGAATGCAATGGGATCAACAGAGTGTCGGTTGATGATCCTGAATACATGTATCTGCATCATGAAATGATGAAGGTCAAATGACGTTAGTACATTGAATGTACAAGCATGTAAGGGGGAAACTGAACATAGGGATACATAGCTAAAATGATAGAAAGGGAAAACATACTCACCTCAACTCAATATGAAAGCAACAATAAAAGATGCAATATGTATAAAGCTTTCAAAAATGTAGAAAATAACTCAAATGTATATAAAAATACAATAATGAACTCTTTACTCTTATTTGAGAGATTCTCTAACCGACAACCATCAGTATGAGCTACGTGATGCTACAACGTCTCGCCCTCGCTGCTAGAACTTTCCTATACCTTCTCGGGGTATAGAACATCCTCAACTAAGTGGATCCAATAAACTATGCTTAAAATCAATAAGGAATCATCTAAAAAGTATGATCATTTACCCATGTTGGCATGCATGATTTATGAGGATTTTAAGTTGTCTGAACTCATCCCCATATTGGTGCTCAATACTACTCCCAATAATATATAACTCATGCTCAAATGTATAAAAATATAACTCTTCCTCAATTTGAGATAATTACTCAAAAATTCTCTTAAAAGAGATAATGCTCAAAACTCCTGATAACGTATTTAGAAATTGGTATTTCTCTCTTTTAAATGTAAAAGTATTACATACTTGGAAATACTTAGTTCCCTTATACTCATTTTGAAACATGAAAGACAACTCTCCTCATTCTCATACTCATTTACTCAAGTCTTAATTCAAGTTCTATAAGATTGTAAAAGACTTCTCAAAATGACTCAAAAATGTTTCTCGAACTTTACTCTTAATCTTTACTTTAATTTGAAATGAAGATTTAAGAGTTATGATTAGGATATATATAGGATGTCTCAATTATTAATAAAGTCTAATATAGTTAGTATAGAGAAGAGAGAAAAGACACGAATTGAAAGAACTCATACGGGACGAAGAATGGAGAAGAAAGGGGCCTGAAGACCCTGGCGTACTGCTCACGCAGGGTGCCAGGCCTTAAACTACTAAAGGTAGTTTGGGGCGCACTGCTGGCGCGGCGCGCTAGGCCCCAAACTACTGAACAGTAATTTGGGCGCACTGCTGGTGCGGCGCCCCACCCCCTACCCAAATTTTTGATGAATTTTTCTTGCTCAATTAAAGGCCTAACTCATCTAGAATCGAATGATTTCCTCCCAAACTCATTTGGATGAACAAACCCAACAAAATTAATCGCATACCCACTCAAATCCATCAAGAACAACACTCATTCGCAAGACTCTTACCTCAAGAACTCAACAAGACTCCATTGTTAAAGAATGAAGCTAAAACCTCAAGAATTTCTCAAGAATTCAAATCAACCAACCTCAAGAACGAATTTATGCATGAAAATCACATGATTGGCGTGAGGGTGAACGAACCCAACACTATGAGAGCTTACATACCTCGAAAGAACCGAGATCTTGGCTCAATCTTCAAGTTCTTGAAAGAATGCTTGAATCTTTTTTCTTTTCTCCTTTTGAACTTCTCTCTAAAAACCCTACACACTTTTGGAATGAATGAAAATTGATCTCAATCAGTTTAGACCTCTATTTGGGTGAAAAAACGTGCTAGGCTAGTGGGGTAAGGAAAAGACCAAAATACCCCTTCTTAAAATAGATGAAAATGCCTTAACTAGAGAGGTTGCACTCAAACGGGCATAACTACTTCATCCAAACTCAGCGGCATTGGAAAGAGGACTCAAATACATTCGATTTGATACGTCATGGGCCTCTTAACTCTTCTTGTGTTGTAAGTTATGGTCGTTTGAAGTTGACCCAAAACTTAAAAACTGATCAAAGTTCAAGGTGTTACAATATCTCCCCCTTGGAAACATTCGTCCTCAAATGAGATCACACTAGATAGAACATGATGGAATACATTTAACAACCTCATGTCAAGCACGCAACACATAATTTACATATACTCAATATATCCACTTAAAGAGCACCAAGAAAATAGTTAGTACCTTGGTTTGGAATTTCTCCAGAAGAAAAGAGATGAGTGTATCTCTTTTTCATATCCTCCAGCCTCCCAAGTATCTTCCTCAATAAATTGATTCCTCCATAAGACCTTTACTGATGCAACCTCATTGGTTCTCAACTTGCAAACCTGCCGATCAAGAATTTGAACAGGTATCTCCTCATAAGATAGTCTGTCCTTAATACCAATATTA
This sequence comes from Solanum piurae, assembly GCA_029582685.1. Taxonomy (NCBI): domain Eukaryota; kingdom Viridiplantae; phylum Streptophyta; class Magnoliopsida; order Solanales; family Solanaceae; genus Solanum; species Solanum piurae. Next base: position 14,611 of record JAJOOO010005209.1, read on the forward strand.
TCAGTAAGTATAATAAATGAAGGATCGCCCATACACTTCTTCAACATAGAAATGTGGAATACAAGATGGACTGATGCTAACTCTAATGGTAACTCCTACTCATAAGTTACATTGTCAATCCTCTTGGATATCCTGTAAGGATTAATGTACTGGGACTGAGCTTCCCCTTCTTACCAAAAATAACCACACGTTTGAATTACATCGGCCTCTTCTACCAACACTCTGTCAACCTGCTCACTTCAACATATTATTGTGTCTTACTCTATTAAACTCAAGCCAACAAACTGTCTTATATGGAGGACACAAATGTCTCAGTTGATTCAAGTGATAAGATTAACATACCTCAGAGAATGAACCAATAAAAAGTTCATGTTCCACCGGACAAACTGTTGGGAAAACTGTAGCAGTTGAGAAGGATGCAAAAGACAGAAGAAGTATTGATGACTCGGAGGAGAAATATGGGTTACTAAGGAGTTGGATCGCAGACACCTTGACAGAAGAAAGCATGTACCTAATTGTGGGCTGCTCAACTGCCAAAGAGATGTGGGAATGCTTGGACGAAGCTTATCTTCAAGCAAAAAAAGATAAGAAGTTCCATATCAAACTATTGCATAGTGTTAGGCTAGGAACCAAAAAGATTGATGAATATATCAAAGAATTCAAAGGCATATGTGATGGACTTGCAGCCATTCACAAACCTATGGATGAAGATAGCAAAGATATAAATT
>JAJOOO010005210.1:0-22253 GCA_029582685.1 Solanum piurae
GAATAGAATAGCGCGAACCATGAGCCTCTTCTAAAATTTGCTCTCTTAGGCCATCAACATCCGAAACACATAATCTACCTTGGTACCTAAGCACCCCATCCCCCCCCCCTTGGGAGAAATCCTCAACGGACTTGTTGAGAAATGATTCTTTCAACTCCACTAAAATAGGATCAAGGTGTTGCTTAGACTTCACATCAACTACAAAGGATGATTCAGAACCATAAATCCACCCTTGGTGGAATCCACTAGTTGGACACCTAAACGGGCAAACCTATGCACATCCCGAACCAATTCATTTTTCTCATCTTCTACATGAGCCACACTACCCATGGACAATCTACTTTGGCCATCCGCAACTATATTAGCTTTGTCGGGGTGGTAAAGGACACTCATGTCATAATCCTTCAAAAGCTTTAACCACCTTCTTTGTCGGAGATTCAAGTCTTTTTGGGTAAAAACATATTGAAGACTCTTATGGTCGGTAAAGACATCTACATGGACCCCATATAGGTAGTGTCTCCATATTTTCAAAGCAAACACCACTGCCGCTAATTCGAGATCATGAGTCGGATAGTTCCTTTCATGTACCTTAAGTTGCCTCGAAGCATAGGCAATCACTTTAACCCGTTGCATTAGGATACATCCCAAACCTACTCGAGAAGTGTCACAATATACTACAAACCCATCAGCACCCTTCGGTAAGGTCAATATCGAAGCGGAGGTAAGTCTATATTTCAATTCTTGGAAGCTTTTCTCACAAGCCTCTGACCACTCGAATTTGGACCTCTTTTGGGTCAAAGCCGTTAATGGAGAAGCAATAGAGGAAAGGCCCTCAAAAAATCTTCTATCATAACCGGCCAAACCCAAAAAGCTTCTAATATCCATAGGAGATAGAGGTCTAGGCCAACTTTTGACCGCATCCATCTTCTCAGGATCAACCTCAACACCCTTACTTGACACAATATGATAGAGGAAAGCAACCGACCTTAGCCAAAACTCACACTTACTAAATTTAGCATACAATTGGTGGTTTTTAAGGACTTGCAATACCATCCTCAAATCCTTCATATGATCACCCTCACTTCTTGAATAGATCAAAATATCATCAATAATGATGATCACAAACAAATCAAGATATTGCCTAAATACCCTATTCCTAAGATCCATGAATGCTGCCGGGGAATTTGTTAGACCGAAGGACATGACTAGGAATTCATAGTGACCATATCTTGTTCGGAAGGCCGTCTTAGGAATGTCAACCCACCTCACCCTAAGTTTATGATAGAACAATCTTAAATCAATCTTCGAAAAGTAACTCGCCTCTTGGAGTTGGTCAAACAAATCTTCAATTATAGGGAGAGGGTACTTATTCTTTATAGTGACCTTGTTCAATTGGCGATAATAAATACACATCCTAAGGGACCCGTCTTTCTTTTTCACCAACAAAACCAGAGCACCCCATGGAGATATGCTTGGTTGAATAAAACCCTTATCTAGGAAATCCTTGAGTTGTTACTTCAATTCCTTCAATTCGGCCAGATCCATCAGGTAAGGGGGAATGGATATGAGTTGAGTATCCGGCAAAAGATCAATGACAAAGTCTATTTCCCGTTCGGGAGGGATTTTGGGCAAGTCATTGAGAAAGACTTCCGGAAATTCCCTTACAACAGGGACCGACTCTAAAGGAGGAGTCTCAAAATCAATGTCCTTAACTCTCACATTATGGTAGATACACCCCTTAGAAATGATTTTTCTAGCTTTAAGATATGAAACAAAACGACCTCTAGGAATAGAGTTTCCCCTCTTCCATTCTAAAATGGGCTCATTTGGAAATTGAAACTTTACTACCCTTGTTCTACAATCAATGGAAGCAAAACAAGCATGCAACCAATCCATCCCCAATATGACATCAAAGTCCAACATATCTAATTCTACCAAATCAACCAAAGTGACTCTATGAGATAAAGAAATAGGACAATCCTTATAAACTCTTTTTGCTACAACCGAGTCACCTATTGGGGTAGAAACTGAAAAAGGTTCCTTTAACTTTACGGGTAGTACATCAAATTTCATAGCCACTAAAGGTGTAACAAATGATAAAGTGGCACCTGGGTCTAACAATGCATAAGCATTAATGGAAAATACTTGCAACATACCGGTAACGACGTCTGGAGAACCTTCTTGATCATTTCTAGATTGGAGAGCATATAAGTGATTCTTCTTGGGAGCATTAGAATTTGAGCCACTAGGAGGGACTTGCTTGCCCTCTCTTCATTGAGCCCTTATCATGGGACAATCCCTCTTCATGTGCCCACTTTTTCCACAACTAAAACACCCATTCGTGCCTATAAGGCACTTGCCATCATGCTTCTTGCCACACTTTGCATAAGTGGGTCTATCAACATAAGAACCACCACTACTACCACCTTGTTGCTTAGGAGTAGGCACCCACTCTTTGTTGACCTTAAGAGTGCTAGAGGTGCCTTGATTAGAAAGCCTCTTCTTAAACCTTGGTTTGCCTTGAACCTCAAATCTACTCTTAGATGAATTACCATCATCAACTCTTGCCCTCTTTACTTCTCTACCCATTTGCTTGAGTTTTGTTCCTCAATTTGATCGGCATGAACCATAAGACGTGAGATGTTCATGCTTGGAATAAGCATCGCCGACCGACATTCATTTACCAATAGGTCGGATATCCCCATAACAAATTTGTTCATTTTAGCCGTAGTGTCCGCCACCAAGGTTGGGGCATACTTAGACAATTGGGTGAACTTGAGGCTATATTCCTTCACACTCATACCTCCTTTGCGGAGGTTGATGAATTCTTGCATCTTTCTCTCCCTCAACTCAAGGGGAAAAAACCTATCAAGGAATGCCGTCTTGAACTCTCCCCAATCAACCGGACCCACTCTTATGAATCTCTCTTCCTTCCATTGCTCAGGCCACACCTAAGCCACATATTTCAATTGATAGGAAGCTAGTTCCACCTTCTCTCTTGGATACACTTTCATAGAATCTAGCACCTTGAACACCTCCTCAATAAACCCTTGTGGGTCTTCATCCACTTTGGAGCCATAAAAGGTAGGGGGAGTCATCCTTGTGAAATCCCTTATCCTAGAAGTGGTTGTGCTTGAATTGGGGTTCACTTGGGCTCTAGTATCCCTAGTTACTTGAGCCATTAGAGCATGATTCAAGGTTTGGAAAGTCGTCCTTATCTCCACATTAGTCATAGCCCTCTCATCATTAGGAGCTTGAGGATCTTGAGGCCCTTGAAGACCTTGGGGATGAACTCCCTCATCATTAGTAATATCCTCTTCCACTTTTCTTGCGACCGCTCTTCTTGTATTCATATTCCTATATGCATAAGAAAAGGGTTAGGAAAAGGGAATTCATAGAGTTACAACTCTAAAGAATGACTAAAGAGTAGTGAAAGAAGTGAAAGTTTCGAAACATCTTATAGCCTCTAATTCATAAGTGTGGCACGCTTCAGACTCATGAACAAGACTCTACTAGACTTGGTTCATGAGGCATCAACCCTAAAATTATCCCAAAACCTTATGCTCTGATACCAAGTTTATCATGACCCGGGGTTACCCCTAGGAGTAACATGGCGTAATTGACCCCGAAGGGGGTCGCATACAAGTCCTTAGCATAATTATCACATAAAGAAATAGGATAATGCGGAAAAATTAAGAACTTTTACAATAGAAGTCAACTTCTTTTCATAACGAGAATAGGAACTAGACTTGTCTCAATCACCATCTAGAACATAAGAGTACAAATAGGGACAAAGCCCTTTACATCAATAAAGTCTCCAAAAATAGGAAATATAATATAGTCTAGAACATAGAAGGTAAACTAGAAACTAGAATAAAAAAAATCTTGTCCTTGAACTTGAGAACTCACCAAGCCTAGGGAATAGTCGACCCAAGCTTCACTTGAACAAGTAGTAGTCTCAATGACCGGAACCTACACTCATAGTAAAGTAGAAAATATGAGTTAGCACAATGAATTGTACTAAGTATGGAAGCCATGCATAAAAACCTTAAAATATGCATAAAAGGGACATTTAGTTGAAATCATGCATTTATCAAGTTTAAAAGCCATTATGCACATAGATGAAGAAGCACAAGTCAAACCAACATATAAGCAACCCAAAGGCATACTAGTGCAATACAAAGGTAAGATCCCATAACCCTACCAAATGCTAAGTATCACATTTAGGCCACCAACAACATACATAAAAGAGAAGGCATTCATATTCATAACTTATAAAAAATGAAGTCAATAATTACATTCATACATACCTTTCATACATAATTCATAAGTCATCATAATCATAAGAGAACCTTACCATCACCCCTCTGAGAGTCTACTTATGCAATGCATAAGTGAAGTCCCATACCCCCACTCACACTAAGTAGTACCCCTTAAGAAGTCATAATTAAAGTCCATGTTCTTACCATAGTTCATATTCATATCATATAGGGAAGACTTGCATTAACCGACATAGACCATGTGAGCTACATGGAATCCAGTGTTCTACCCCCACACCGAAAAGAGGTGTCCTACTTGCCTAAGGTAGAACATATATTTTATCTTTTAGGTGGATCCACTAGCTAAGACCTATGTGGGCACATAGTTATGGGGTAGGGAGATTGCTACTAGAAACCTTGACTACTAACGTGAAGGTTTCCATCTCATGAGACATTGTATTAGGAACCCAACTACTAGCGTGAAGGAACCCATCTCATACTCCTATCCACTCGGTGCAACGCATAACTCCCTTTAAAAGTCATATTTAGTCTTTACTTTAAATTCACATTCATAAAACGATACACTACGCACTCATGCCAACATATCATCATAGTAGCTCATAGGGTCCTTAAGTGAGAATGCTCCTTTGACTTTAGAAACATTAGCATGTGAGTAAACCTTTCACATTATAGTCGTATTGTGATCATGAGAATGTCCTTTCAATCAACCCAACAAGATCATGATAAACATACATATATACTTCATACATAATCAAGTGTATAGGGTATAGGGAAGAAGGATCGTACATCAATACCACAACATTAGATATAGGATCATTACTGTCCAAGTAAATCAAATACTCATATATAGAATCAACATCAACATATACTAACCCTAGCCAATTGCCCTTCAAGGTCTTGAGCCAAAATCAACCCTAACTTCTAGAATTACAACATTAGATAGAGAGATTTCATGATTTAATACCCTAACAAGCATTAACATAATCAATTATCAACTTCCATGACCAATCTAGTCACATCTTAGTTCACAATTTAGGAAGAAAGGGAAACCATGGGTCCAAGAGAGATTTTCATCAAAAACAATCAATACTACAACAATCTAACCATACATCATCATAATTAATCATAATAGATTATAATTGAACAATAGAAATCATTTTGTATGAAGACCCATGATTATAGTAAAACCTAGATTTTGGAAGTCTTAAAAGCACACTTTGAAGGGACTTCTTGGGGGATAGCTACCCAAGAATGAAGAGAATCCATAGCTTAGCTTGAATTCCTCATGAAATTGGAGTGAAAATACTTGTTCTTGAACCCCTAGCTTGAGTTTGACCTAGTTCTTCAATGGAGTTTAGAGAGAGAATATTTTGAGGGGGAAGTGGGTTGAGTTTAGGTCTTGAGAGTTATGAGGAGTTAATGAAGTTTAATGAGTTAAAACTATTTATATGGGTCTAAAATAAGTAATAATAAACGCCCCCACCCTAAATTAATTAGGAATTGATTGAAATATTTGAGCCTTGGCCGATTTGCACCAACTTTAGCAAACCCTACCTACGACTCCCCCACCTACGGATCGTAGGTTATGCCCCATACTGCACAATTTTGCTCTGGTTCAGAGAGTGGGAGTATCAAGGCAAAGGTGAGGAGACTAAGTCTCAACCCACGACACCCACCTACGGTCCATAGGTTGGGTGACGCCACGTACTGCATGGTCGTGGTTTGGATCTGAGACTTGGTCATTCGGGAAGTCTAGGGAGATACCAAGTGTTGACTCACGACTCCCACCTACGGGGCGTGAGTCAACCTACGACTCGTATGTTGCCACTCGTAGATGATGCTGCCTTTTTGACAGTTTTCAGGCAGACCCTTGGTCCTCCTCAAAGACCCTTGGTGGGGGCATGCCTTGACGTCTAGGGACTATAAACTTAGTACTAAGTTAAGGAGGTCATTTTACAACTATTATATTGACGTTAACCCTTTTTAGGACACTAGATTACATGTTAGGCTCTATCTTATGTCATTACAATTTCGGGGTGTTACACCCACACTGAAAAGAGGTGTCCTACTTGCCAAGGTAAGACCATGAGCTTCTAGATATTGTGGATCCACTAGCTAATGTCTATCTAAGATAGCATCCTATGGTGGCTCATAGTTATGGGATAAGGAGATTGCTATTAAAACTCGGCCTCTACTAACGGGAGAGTTTCCATTTCATGAGATTGCTTCTAGAAACTCGGTCTCTACTAACGGGAGAGCTTCCATCCCAGCCTCATATTCACTCAGTGCTAAGCATAAATACCATGAAAAAGTCATTTCTTACTTGACTTCATTATTCATGGAAAGGTTCCACCAAGTTAGTTCATTAGGATAGCTCTTACTCTTTGATTCAGTTAGGTGAGAAAGTCTTTCAACCTAAGAATCCTTTCTATGTGATAAAACCTTTCACATCATGCTTGTATGTATATAGTGAGAATGTCCTTTCACAAAACAACATTATCATTGGTACTTTATTCTCAAAGCACCCTTAAAACATTTGCATGGCTTTAATAAAACAATGCATAAGTCCATAATTTACCTCTTGATGTTCAATAACCACTTCAATCATCAATGCTTAGATAACATGGTTTAGATATAGATTTCATCATAAAATCATGTAAAGTTTGCAATACATGCTTAATTTCATAAAACTCTCCTTGAAGATAAAAATCCCACATAATATAATTCATAACTTGAAAACATGGGGATTGCATGGGTTCATAGGCAAATTATCATAAAATCATCATGTATCATCAATTCATGCATAAGAGAGCATAATTCAATCATTTAAATCAATAATGAAAAGAACCCACGATAATTGAAGAAAACCCTAACTCAATTGGGGAATTCTACCTTTAGAAATAGAGGAATTTGGGAACTCCATGGATGAGAGGAATCCATGGATGAAAACTATCATACCTTAAATCCAAATTCTAGCCTTCAATGGAGAAATTGAGACATTATCTTGAAAACCTAGATGAATCCTTCTTCTTCTTAAGTTTCTAGAGAGAGAATTATTTTAGAGCTATTCTTTTTTGTGAGTTTAGAGAGAATGATTTCTATTGGGAAATTTTGGGGTAAAAAGGCTTATATAGGGGTCCTAAACATAGGCAAAATGACATAGTACAGGAATTAATTAATTAGGAAAATACCCAACTGCCCCTAAAATTAACTGATAGCAGAAACCCACGAGACCCTACCGACGGACCATGAATGGACCAACGGTCCAGTCTTTGTCCATGCCCTGGTGAACCTTTGAGGGACCAATCCACGGACCCACCTACGGTCTGTAGCCCACACCATGGGCTGTTGTTGGCCCCTCATGGATGGCACCTTGGAAGTCTGGATTTTGCTAGGTTTCCCTCTTTCCAATCTGGGGTGTTACAGTACTACCCATAGACAACCTGCTCAAGGAATCAACAACAACATTAGCCTTACTTGGGTAATAGAGAATACTCATGTCATAATCCTTGAGTAACTCCAACCACCATCTCTATCTGAGATTAAGCTATTTCTGACTAAATAATATTAAAGACTCTTGTGATAGGTGACCACATCTAGATGAACACCATATAGATAGTGACGCCATATTTTCAAAGTGAACACTACAACAGCTAACTCTAAATCATGGGTTGGGTAAATGCTCTCGTGAATCTTCAGCTGTCTGGAGGCATAAGCTATAACCTTGTCATTTTGCATTAATACACAATCAAATCCAACTGTGGACGCATCACAAGACACAACAAAACCTTGTGTACCCTTCGGCAAGGTCAACATTGGGGCAATAGTCAACCTCGTTTTCAATTCTTGAAAGCCTTTCTCACAAGCTTCAGACCATTGAAACTTAACTATTTTTTTAGTCAACTTAGGCAACGGGGATGAAATAGATGAAAACCCCTCGACAAACCTCCTATAATAACCAACCAATTTCAAGAAACTCCAAATATCAATTGGAGATTTAGGTCTAGGCTTGTTCTCCACTTCCTCAATATTTTGAGTGTCAACTCGAATCCCATCACCAGAAATAATGTGGCCTAAGAACGCCACTGACTCAAGATAAAATTCACACTTTGAAAATTTAGCATACAACTATATATCCTTGAGAGTTTGAAGAACTACTCTGAGATGACTAGCATGTTCCTCCTCATTCCTTGAATACATCAGAATGTCATCGATGAATACGAGAACAAACATATCAAGATAGGGCTTAAACACTCCATTCATAAGGTCCATAAATGATGCAGGAGCATTAGTCAAACCAAATGATATGACTAGAAACTCATAATGACCATAGCGGGTCCTGAAAGCTGTCTTTGGAATATCACTCTCTCTTACTTTGAACTGATAATAACCTGATATGAGGTCTATCTTGGAAAAACAAGTGGCACCCTGAAGTTGATCGAAGAGATCATCAATTATTGGAAGAGGATACTTATTCTTAATAGTAACCTTGTTCAACTGACGGTAGTCTATACACATTCTAAAAGAACCATCTCTCTTCCTCACAAATAAGACCAGAGCACCCCCAAGGTGAGACACTTGGTTGAATAAAGCCTTTATCAAGAAGGTCTTTTAACTACTCTTTTAACTCTTCCAACTCAGTTGGAGCCATTCTATATGGCAAAATAGAGATAGGACAAATATCAGGAAGAATATCCATACCGAACTCTATTTCTCTCTCAGGAAGGACTCCAGGAAGATCATTTGGAAACACCTCTGGAAACCCACTTACAACTGGAACTGACTGAATAGCCGGTGTCTCAACACTAGAGTCATTAACTAGGACTAATTGATAGATGCACCCCTTGAAAACTAACTTTCTGGCCTTAAAGTACTAAATAAAATGACCCTTAGGCACTGCTGAACTACTCCTCCACTCTATAACTGGCTCATTAGGAAATTGGAACTTAACTACTCGAGTTCTAATATCAATTGAGGCATAACAAGCATAAAGCCAGTCCATACCTAGAATAACATCAAAATCTACCATGTCTAACTCGACTAAGTCAGCCATGGTGTCCTTGTGATTGACATAAATGGTACAATCACGATAAAATCTCTCAGCTAGAATAGATTCCCCAATAGGTGTAGAAATACTAAAGGGTTTAAAAAGTTGCTCAGGAATAATATCGAACCTCATAACTATACATGGAGTCATAAAATATAAATTTTCACCTAGATATAGCAAAGCGCATACATCAAAAGAAAAGACTTTGATCGTACAAGTGAAAACATCTGGCGAATTCTCTTGCTCTTGGCTACTGGTGATAGCATACAGACGATTTGCTCCTTTGCCCATTCCTGAAGAAGCTCCTCTAGGTGCAACTTTGTCTAGCGGAGCCTCTAAAGAAGATTGAGCTTTATTGTCCCCATTACCATTTCCATGCCTGTTCTTAGGGCACTTTCTTATGAAGTGACCATTCTAACCACACATGTAACAACCAGTGGAGCCATAACGACACACTTCTGAGTGGTTCCTACCAAACATAGCACATGCAGGAGTCCCATTACCTCCTTGTGCCACACTACCTTAAGACTGTGCAGGTCTAGCTTTGAAGTTCTCTGAATTCTGATTCTTAAACTCACCTTTGTTCCGTGGTGCATGTGCACTAGCAGATGATGGAGCAGGTCCATTTTGCTTTTGTTGAAAAGATGACTGGTTCACATTACTCTTATGCTGCCCAGACTCATTTCATGTTTTCTTAGCCTTCTTGTTTTAGAACTCTTCTCTATCTCTTAGCTTATCTTCCTCAACCTGTTACACATGGATCATCAACCTTGCTATGTCCATGTCCCCTATCAACATAACAGCCTTATCCTCTTTGCTTGACAGACGAGACAATCCAGAAACAAACAAACGCATCCTTCTCCTCATGTCAGCAACCATATCCAGAGCATAATGGGAAAGTTGGGTGAACTTGAGGTTGTACTCATGCACACTCATGGATACCTGCTTAAGAGTGAGGAATTCTTTTACCTTTGCCTCTCTTAGTTCATGGGGAAAGAAACTCCCCATGAAGGCCTCTTCGAACATAACCCTGCTCACAATTGGTGCACCTCAGCTCTATTCTTCTTCCATTGATCGTACCGTACTTTAGCTACACCTTTCAGTTGGTATGCAGGTAGTTTCACCTGTTCAACGTCAGAAACATGCATAACTGCAAAAATATTTTGTAGCTCTTCCACAAAGTATTTTGTATCCTCAGTGACACTTGAATCGATTAAATCTGGAAGATTCATCCTTAGGAACTCATGGATTCTGGACGTATCAGCCACATTCTCTGGATTCCCTCATTGTTGCCTAGCTTGGTTGGTCACAACTTGGATCAACATCCGAATAGCATCCCGCAACTCAGCATTAGTAACCTCTCCTTGAGGTTGCAGTTTTGGTGCATTTGGTACCCCTTGATCCTGAGGATCAGCATTTCTCCTAACAGGACGACCTCAGAGAGCTCTTCGTGGAAGCATGATCTAAAAGATACACGCAAGCATGAATTAGAAGGAAACTTTATATAGATGAACTTTATCATACAAAAAGAGTATGAAAGAAGTGAGATAGTTCCCTAAATGTTGCAGCCTCCTAATTATAGATATTGCGTGCTTCACATCGATAACTAGGACTCTACAGACACGACTTCATAGACACCCTAGGACTCTTGAACTATGGGCTCTGATACCAAATTTGTCACACCCCGAGCGTACACCGTGGACGTGGCCGGCACTCAAGAATAATTACTGGCCCCAAGCGAACCCTTGGTCTAGCTCAACTCTCAGTGGAAGACTTACTCAACATTAAAAGAACTCAAGAGATAAATTCATGTAATAAACTCATAATTTTTTAAAGGAACACTCAACTGACCAAAGAGGCAACTCAAGTCCAAACATAAACATTGGAAAATGAAAATACTCATGAACTAATGTCTACCTATCTATGAAGCCTCTACTAACTAAGATGGATGTCGGGACAATACCTACAACATCCTAATAACAAAACGGAAATGATAAAACATAAATGAGGGATCCTTTGGAAACTACGAGGCTCACCAAACAACTCTGGAACTCTATTGGATCAACGAAGCGTTGGTTGATGATCCTAGTTACCTGTATTTGCATCATGAAACGACACAAGACAAATGGTGTCAATACATTGAATGTACGAGCATGTAAGGAAAAATCTAAAACTTGACATAAGCTTGAACTGGAATTGAAGAAACTTACCTCGTCTCAACTCAACTCAACTTCAACTCAACTTCCTCAACTCATTTCAATATAAAATAAATATCAATAATGAGATATAAATAAAATCTTTAAAATAGTATAATAACGCAATGTATGGAAAATACAATATAACTCAATTTGTATGTAAAAATACAAAATAAACTCTGTTTGAGATATTTTTTAACCAACATCCATCACTATGAGCTATGTGATGATACATCGTCTCGCCCAGGATGCCAGAACTGTCCTATACCTTGTTGGTGTATAGAACTCCTCAACTAAGTGGATCCACTAAGCTATGCTTAAAAAACAATAAGGAATCATCTAAAAAGTATGACCCTTTCTACTTACGTTGGATACATGGTTTATGGGGGCTGTGAGTTGTTTGAACTCTGCCCCATATTGGTGTTCAATACTACTCCCAAAATATAACTTAGCTCATATATTTTTAAAAAAACATTTCCTCATCCCCAACTTTGAGATTATTACTCAAAAGGTTTCTCTTAAAAGAGATAGTACTCAAAACTGTTCATGAACTCTTTTGGAAATCGGTGTTTCCTCTCATCTTAAATGTAAAAACATTTGATCTTGGGAATACTTAGTTCCCATATATTATTTTAAAGAAAATGAACTCAACTCTACTATTCCTTAACTCAAATGCTCAAGTCTTAAAACAAAATTTTAAAATGTTTGCAAAAGACTTCTCAAAAGACTCGAAAGAACTCTCAAGACTTGACTCTTAACTCTACCTTTAATTTGATTTATGAATTCATGGTTATGATTCATGTTATGAAATATTTATAGATTTTTAGAAGTAGTTTAGAGTAGTTATAATCAAAGGGGAGTAAATGTACCTTTTGAAAGAACTCAAACGGGCTAAATGACGGAGAACGGGAAGGGGCAGGCAACCCTGGCGCGCTGAGTGGTGCAGGGTGCCAGCCTTTGAACTACAGAACATAATTTCTGGCGCACAAGTGGGGAAGCGCACCAGCCTCTGCCCAGAAATCCCTGACGAATTTTCTTTCTCATTTTCTGACCCTAATTCGTGTAGATTCGAATGGTTTCTTCCCCACTCACTTAGATTCAAATACTCACCACAAGTACACAATAATCTACTCAAAACAACCCTCAAATCACTATCTTTAATCTCAAGAACTCATCAAAATCCCAACAATCAAGATTACAAATGGAATTCCAATAAAATTCATCAAGAACTCAAAGCCTTCAACTTTGAGAACGACATTGCATTAAAATATCTTGATTGGCGTGTGGGTGAACGAACCCAAGACTATGACAACTCACATATTTCTTAGGGATCAAACCCTTGTTGAAACAACCTTTGATCCACAAGAAATTTTGATGAACACCTTGAATCTTCCCTCCATTCTCCTCTTTTCTTTTCTTGAACTCTTTTCTAAAACCCTAAGAGTGAATTAGAATTGTAAAAACTGAACCAAATCAGTTTAGACCCCTAAATATTACCATAATTCGTTTTAAGCTGATTGGGTAAGGAAAAGACCAAAATACCCCTCACATTTTCGGGTAACTTTTCTTAACTGGACAGCCAAACTTCAAACGAGCATATCTCCCTCATAGGAGCTCGAAATTTAGCAAACTTGGTGGCGTTGGAAACAGGATTCAAAGAAATTTCATTTAATATCTTATGGGACACGTAACACATCCTGTACCGAAAGTTATGGTCATTTAAAGTTTATCCAAAACTCATAACTTATGCATAACCTGCAAAATTTAAGATTTGGCTATTTCCAATTTAGTTCTTTCTAAGTTTACCTCTTGCGAATACCGATGCGTTACAGTTGTGACCACCGAATGGGCCTGATATCAAAAGGCCAAGGGTATTTTCAATTTAAAAAGAAAACCCTTTCAAATCTTTAAACCTTTTTCTCTCCCTTCTCTTGCATTGGCTTATTTTAGTGTTTGTGAGTCTTTAGTGCGTGATTTCAAAGTTCTCGGAGTGAAATTTTATGATGGGTATCTAAAACCCCAAGATCTATGGGTGCAATTATGGGGTTCGGTGTTGATATAATGTAGTTGGTATTGTGTTATGCTCTATTTTGTTGTTGTTCATACATGAATTTGGGCTAATTAGCATGGAGTTAATTTATAAGTTAAGGTTGCAAAATTAATTCCTATTTCCGATCTCCAGTTTCGATCTCCAATCGATACTCGAAAGATATTGATTGGAGTGGGTAATGATTCTAATACTAGAAATTTAGGTTTTATGTTTGTAACTTGCTTGAAAATAGAGGTTATGGGTTGGATCTATTTGCCCTATTTCTGCATCAAAAGAGAGAATAGAGTAAGTATTGGGTTGTTTAGAATGGCATATACATGAGTCGAAATGAGATTCTATTCATAGATGCTTTGAGATTGAAAGAAGATCAGCATCAATGAAGATGACCTAGCCTATTCAGGAGTGTTCATCATTATAGAGCAACACAAATGCCCCTATGTGACATTGATTTCAAATCCCCGCACCCCTAGATTGCTTTTGATCTCTTGAATTATCTGAAACTTTACTTTAATTTTGACAATTGATTGTTTTATTTAAAATATAATTAGACTGGTTTAGAGTCGCCACTTAATTTTTTAAGAAAAATCAAGAAAACTACCTTTTCAAAAGATTAAAACAGGAATCTAGTGAAAACTTGTAAAGGGGTTCGAGGTTCTTATTAATATTCTAGGAAGGTTTTGAAAGCACCTAGAATATCCACTAATGTGGTTATCCGACGATTAATTATTTGGCTAAATTCGTTTGACTTAATTTGAATTGAACAATTTTTATAGTTAGAATCGTTTTAAAGGAGAGAAAAAGAAAAATATTGAAATATTATCTAACTGAAGTATTTTGTAAACTGATTTATTCATTTGTTTATTTTTTAAGTCAAGTAAAATATGAGTAATTTAGTTAAGTAATTAATTCAAAATGGGTGTCTTTCGGGGATTTGAATATTTTCAACCTTAAGACTAATAACAAATATTAACAAGTAAATAAACATAATAAAATTGAAGAGGGAAAGAGACTCGGGCCCAAGTTTGGTTTTTTCTGTCCACCTGGACCAATACTTGGGCCTAATTTCATTTTGGACTAAAAGACCCAATTCTCGCCACCTGTCCTAAATTCTAACAATATAATAAACATATAAGTGGGTTTAGGCCCAAAAGTCACAAAATACAATATTTTTTA
Source organism: Solanum piurae (assembly GCA_029582685.1). NCBI lineage: Eukaryota > Viridiplantae > Streptophyta > Magnoliopsida > Solanales > Solanaceae > Solanum > Solanum piurae. The sequence continues at coordinate 14,746 of JAJOOO010005210.1, forward strand.
ATAAAGAGCGGGTCTTTTGAGCCCAATCTTTCAATTTCTCGATCTCTTGCTCCTTTCAAATTCGGGACCTGTTCGTCGATTTTCAACGGTCGATTGACTCGGAAGGAAAGGATTGGGCCTCCGTGGCCCAATAAGAAGATGCAAGGATAGGCGAAAGAGTCCACGAGGACCCCGGGGAAGATTTTACATGCAACAAAAATGAGAAATAAGAATCAGCATTTGAAAATAATAAGAGCAATAATATGCAAATGATAAATTATTACAGTAAACTCCTAAGTTGATGTATATCAAAACAAACTCGATTTAACTCATCAGTGGAGTTCCGAGGAAAGAAATGCAAGTTCACAAAGCTACCCAACTCATGCTGATGATCGAATATTAATTATTTATGCTATTGCTTCCAAACAGAAAGCTAAAATCCTAGATAGTATACACAACTTAGTGTTTATTTGATGTACTATATGATGAGTATTATATACAATTAGCAATGTATACCAAGAGGATCCCAAACAACTTCCAAATTCCAAGGAGCAAATAGACAATGGAATACAATTTAAACCAAAACAAAGCGAGACACACGAAACTAATGCATGCTGAAAAATCACGACACGATATAAGAAAATTGGTGAGCGTCGAAATTACGAGAGACAAACCAATAAAATGCAAACCCGAAAATGATATGCTCATCCACTGTCCAAACTAGGATAAAAAATTACACAAAACTAAACATGAATTTGAAGCCAAAATTAGCTCATCATTATCGGTAGCAGCAAAACAGCAAAACAAGTTATTTAGGACTTCAACATATGAATGGGGAAAATCATTTCTAAAGATCTTCTAAACAGAGAGGTGAAGGAACACTTGACCCTATCTTAAATTAAGCAAATATGGACAGTCAATTTATGCTTCTCAAGCTTCAATCAGGGGACAAACTTGACTAGAACTGAATCAGCAAGAGACATACAACGACAATTCGAAATCAAATACTATCGAATCGATTGCCTTCCAGGACCATTACTATTATTTGAGAACAAATTTAGCAATAACAGACCCAAACAAAACCTAGCACTTGGAGAATGCTACAGAACATTCCCAAACGTAAGCAATTTCTCACTCAAATAGACCCTCGATTGTCATTGAGAGCCAATGGGTCTGTTAGTTGTCAACTCACACTAACAAATTTTACAAAGTAGGCAGGCAGAGATGGCATTTCAGCAATGAATATAGGTTTCAAAAAGAAAAACAGAAGATAGACACTTTAAAACTAATAAAACTAAACTCCATATTTTAGCTAGCATTCTCGATAAAAAAAAAGGACACATGAGTTGTGTCTCGAGCTATATGCGTCTTAAGGAAAGGCAATGAGAAAGAAGTCACCAATTATATAACATGGCTTTCAAACTATACAAAGTAATAAACACCATCAGTCAAAACTTATAGCAGATTATAAGCATATAGTCCAAGTCAAGACATATGCACTCGAATGTAACCAACGTAGCTTAAGCTACTCGACTAGCACCAAAACTGAAACAAGAACCTTTCTATATTTTTAAATAGAACAGTAACTAAACTCTTAGGCAAAACAAAATGGATTCTTAATCAATTCTAACAAACAGTAACTAAAATGTGACTAAGAACACTTACACAGAAAGTATACAACAACCACGAATCAAACAAAAACAAAGCTAAGAAAAGACTTTTACCTCTTTCTAGGTAGCAAACCGGACGAAACGAGCTTGGGCGAGCTTTCCACCACACAATCCGAACGGAACAGCAAGCGAAAGGCCTAATTTAGCCTTTTTTGAATGTATTTTTCCTATGTATTTGGGACTAATTGTTTGAACTATTCTCTCTGCCTTCGTTCGAATTTCCAACTCCAAAAAAAAATCCCCCACTAATACTAAAAGAACAAGAATATTTATAGAAGGAGATTAGGGTTCCCGTTTTGGGGGGAAAAGGGTAAAATAGGGATTCCCAAACTCAAACCTCGATTCAAAAATTTCCCCAGGACAAGGGAGAGCTGTCCCTGTACTAGGAAACCAAATTTTTGGCAAGAATCCAAAAGTAGAAAAGGACGCGAGCGTCTTCGATGGACTCATACGTCCTCGAGCTTCAACGTGGCATCATCTAGCGGCTGCAAGGACGTATCCTCAGACTGCTCTAGCCGGAAAAAAATGTACGAACAAAGCTGTGGTGAAAAGAGGAAGACGCGTTTAAAGCTGTTGCTTTTCCGTGAACTTTGTTGTGTGATTTTACCCTGTTTGGGGCCGTTGCGAGCTGGAGTTAACACCGTGAATTGCTGGACTCGGGTCGCGATTTGGATCGCGTTGCTGGACGGGAGTTCTGGGCTTCGATTTGCTGGAACTGTTCACGTTTTTCTCGCTGGATTCAGTCGCAATTTGGACTGAAATCGCTGGACTGCTGACCTCCTTGTTGTTTACTGAATTGAGAGCGTTGGGACATTCTTTGGTTCGATGTTTTTTTTTTTTTTTTGGAATCTTCTGTGTTTATTTTGATTAGTAGAAATGGGCCGGGTTGAGGTAGAATTAAGTGGGCTGGACTGTTCTGGATTTGGCAGGACGGTAATGGAAGAAGAAGACCAAACGTACAGGGTCATTTGGTAATGCTGTATTATTATATTTGTTGAATGTAATGTATGGGTTTGTTGGAATGGTGGGCTGATTGGAATTAGGAAGGATGGGCAAACAAATGCCAGGAAAAGGCCCAATGGTTGGTCCTTTGATATAGTTAAGTGAATTACTAGTTAGCCGAATTGAATTGTAATTGGCCAATTAAGTTAACAATTTAGCCAAATTGAGTTAATTAGGTGATTCAGCTAAAACAAAATAAGACAAATTAATATAAATTAATTAATGAGCTTCTTAATGTTAACAAACTCTTTTGAGATGATTTTTGAATATTCATAAAATGTGGTAATTATATACATAATTGTATAATAATTATATCATATTTATTATTTTAAAATTTATAAAAATGACAAAACTACTTAAACTGACTTGAAAATTATTTTGAATTTAATAAAACTAATTATTCCAAATCGTTTGAAAAATTAAGAAGCTCATAAATTAATATTATCGGGGACAGTCAAAATTGGATGTCAACATTGATAACCAAATATTTTTATCAAATTGGTGGAATCATCCACCCACTTGCTTTTACTATTACAAATGAATGAGTTTAAAATCAAAATTGTTTGATAGAATTCTCTGCGCTATACCATTCTCTGTGGGATTCGATGATGGAATCCAAATTCCATCAAGGCCATTCACTAGAAGCCAAGCACGAGACCTTCAAAAGATGCAAGGATTATTCATGAAATTAGAGGTCCTCGAGATGGTGTTGATGGAGAACAAAGTATATTCCTTGAAGATTGCATGGGGGAGTACTGACCCTTTTGGCGAGCCAGGGGCTATCGGCGGATCGCCGAAGGGCTTGGGTGATGACCCCAGCCCACCCAAAGTTACAGAACGTGGATAGGAGTAGCCACCCAGTAGGATACATCGCCGAGCAGAATGGTGAGTTGCCAAGTAGGTTGGGTGAGCCCGACTTAGCTCGCCCAATGGTCATTTCGGATTACTTTTGGGCCCTTTTGTGTAATAAATCCCTAAAATTATAAATAGGCACCTTAGGTTCATTTTAGACTTAGACTATTTTGAATATAGATGACTGAAAACTCATTTTTGAGTGTTGAGAGCTTGGTTAAGCTTTTGTTGATTGTTGTTTAGAAACGTCAGTTGCTTGGGGATCTAATTCCCTTGAGGTCGTCGTAAGAGTTAGGTTCTCACTCTAGTATTAACGAATTGAGGTCTTAGGGTTTAATATACCCTTTGGTTGATATCCACATTTTATTGTAGTTACCTTTTGAGAATTACACCATTTGGTATCAGAGCTTGGATTAGATTCGTTCCTATGATTCTAGTCTTGGGTTTGTTACAAAAAAATAGAGTTGAAAGTCGTTTTTGAAGAATTTCCAAAAGGGGTTTTATAGATTTTAGTCTTGTTTGAGTTTCTAAGGTTGGAATATTGTTCTACAACTCTATTTGAGTCTAGGTCTGAGATTTGAAGGAGTTTGGTTCATTATTGAAGATTCCACCATTGGAGACTTGAAGAAGCTTGAAGAAGATACAAGTGGGTTTTAAAATTTGAAGGTTTTGGTTGGGAATTGAGAGCTAAAAAGTATTGGGTGTTGTTCCCCATATCAAAGAGAGCTTGTATCTCAATTTTCATGAAATTCCAAGCCAAAAATTTAGAAGGTTTATATTTGGGTCTACATCTTGTTCTTGAGTTCTTGAAGAACATTCAAACCTTCAAAAGGAATAATATTCAAAAAGAAAGGGGTTTGATTCCAAAAGAGAAGAAAGAGAAAGTGTAATAGTGTTTGTACAAAGGGAATTTTACTAAAAAGGGTAAAAACTAAAGGACAAAGTGCAGGGGGGACCACATGAGTTCAAACTCGGAGGTCTTCAGGTGCAGCTTTTGGACCATTAGGCGAGCCCCAACTTAGTTCACCTAGTCCATTCGGCCCCTCGCCCTTTGGATAGGTAGTTCGCCGAATCGCCTTGCAATTACTGAGAGATATTGGAAATTTCGGCGAGCTCAGCCTAGCTAGCCAAGTCCAATCGGTGCACCACCAAACTTGCACCCAGATCATTGAGTTGCCTTGGTAGATTGTTAAGTTTGGCGATCCTATCTTCAAGTTGGTGAGCTGAACTTCACTTTTGGAAAATAAAACAGGTCATTTGGCAATCGGAAACTCAGTTTACGCTCCTAACCTCAGGTTCTAATACTTAGTTTCTTTTCTTTTGATTCTCAAACATTCTCAAGATTCCTAAACTGATTTTTAACTTGTAATTACTCTACTTGTTCACTATTGGTTCTTGAATTCCCTTGTTTGTTAGTGCCTTTTATTTTCGTGCTTTTATTCATTTTATTTCGTAGTTAACTTCTTGATTCAAGTACGTCTCTGCTTTAATCAAGTCGTCCATTGTTTCTTTAAAACAAGAATCCTTTCCATCCAAGAATAAAATTGATACCTTGTGATCAAACGAGTATAAGCAATCTTCAACATTAGCCACCCCAATTTGAGAGGCAATCAAAGGTGTCTAAACATGAGTGATTGTGAGTTCATTTTACTAACGCTAACGTTGTTCTTTATTTTTTGAGTTGTCTTATTGATAGGTACAATGGAAATCGGAAGTGGAACTCAACCACCTACCGTAGGTGTTACAATGGAGTCTCTAATGGAAATGTTAAACAACATAGGAGGGGAATTGAATACCATGAAGGGTAGTATGTCAATGATGGAAGATAGATTAATCAGTGTGAAAGGTCGGGTTAACTCAACTAACTCTACACCACAAGCTACTTTTTGTGCTTCCACAAGTGGACACAATCACACTAATTCTCCTACTGTCACACCCGAAACCCTCCACCAAGCCTTGAACCCAACACTAATCCAATTGGGTTTAAATAGCCAAAGTACCAATCGACCATTCCATTTCCCGCTTAGTCAAGAGGCTCCACCAAATCAAAACCGACCTTACCAAACACCACTTAACCAAAATCTTTTCTACCAAATGCCACAACCACAACCAAATCCCGTGAATGAGGTGAGGAATGATGAGTACCAAGGAGGATTTGAAGGTGAAGGTGAGGAAGTGCCATGGAATGAGACTCAAAGGAATCGACCAAGAGATCAAGTGTTACAAAGAGGATCGGGAGGTAGATTGGATCTGATACTACATGGAAGGAGACAATATGGAAACCACCCTAAAGGTGGAGAACAACGGGAAGCTTATGTCAATCAAGAGTTCGGTTAAGAAGCGATAGAAAAACATGGTAACCGCTATCAAGGAGAGAATCAAAGAGGTTACTACCATAATGACCAAGGTGTCAATAGAGGTAGAGATGTCGGGAAATATTCTATCAAGGTTAGTCTCCCATCTTTCAAAGGGGAATGCAACCCCGATGCTTACTTAGATTGGGAGTCGCTTTGTGAAAAGATCTTCCAAGTTAATGATTTGACCGAAGTCAAAAAGAGTTGTTTTGCCATTACACAACTCGAAGGGTATGCAATCACATGGTGGCACTACATGAAGAAGTATCATTTAGTCATCCTAGAGGGACATCCTCCACCATGGGCCGGGTTGAAAGCTCTTATGAGATCCAAGTATGTGCCAGAAAGTTTTCATCAAGAACAACTTGCCAAGTTATACAACTTGAGGCAAGGAAGCAAAAGTGTTGCGGCCTACTATGATGAGTTCCAAAACTTGATCTTGAAACTAGAATACGACGAGAATGAAGTGCATGCAATTATTTGCTTCAAGGAAGGGTTGAACAAAGAGATTTCTTCTAAGATGACTATTCATAGGCTTGGTACCTTCAATGATGTCTTTGAAGCAGCCATTGAGGTAGAGAGGGAACTCAAGGAGGAGAAAGTACCTCAGTACAAGGGTATTTCATCCTTAAAATCTTGGAAAAAGAACAAAGGGGGAGTTCGAACATCTTCGAGTTGGAACAAGGGTAAAGACATCAAGAAGCCTTATGATAAGAAGCCCTTCGAAGGAAACACTTCAAAGTACCCACCAAGAGGAGAAGGTAACAATGACCCAACAAAATTTCCGGAAGGCATTCAATGTCACAAGTGTAGTGGATGGGGTCATATGATACGTGAATATCCCAATAAGTTGAATGATCTAATTCAAGGAGGGGAAATGTATCTTGGTGAGGAGGAAGAGCAAGAGGAGGATTGTGAGGAAGATCCTTGATGTTTAGAATTTCTATTCAAGTAATCAATGACACAACTTCCAGTACGAGTGTCTAAGATCGTGTGATAGTATAGTAACCCAACCAAGGGTTGGGGTCGTGTCCCGAGGGAGTGGTTTTGAAAATTAATAGAAAAATAAAATTTAGTTCTAACTAGTCGTAGCTAAAGACATTAACGATTAAAAACATTTTAAATTAAAGGGGGACACAAAAGTGTCAAATATCGATGGGGTTTTGTCACTAGTAAGTAAAAACAACAGATATAACAAAGAAATCAAGTATGAAGAAAAGTTCATGGGGTGTCACCGCATTACAAGTTGAGATAAATGGTTGGGTACATGCTTTCGATAGGAAATTTGCAAGATAATAGTGACTAGGCTAAGCTTTAGATGGAAATAAGTTGCCTCTCGGGAAACTTACCCCGTTTCAAATGTGTTCCTCTCGGACACCCCTTTGCCGCATGAAGACCAGCCTATGCCTTACCCCACTCACTCTCTCAAGTTGAGTGTTAGGATATGGGACTAGGGCTCACCCTCTCGGACTGAACCTCATGTCGACCCACTCCTTAGGCCATCAGTCTAGTGTTCTTGGTTTCGCGACCTCCCTCTCGGGCAAGCCAAAAACACATGGGTGGCTTTGTATTTGCAACTACAAACCCATTAAATTAAACCACAACCACTAGGTGAAATCACCATTAAAATACATCTAACCTATCAGCAAGC
>JAJOOO010005211.1:0-12863 GCA_029582685.1 Solanum piurae
CACTAGGAAAGGATTGCTATTACTAGGATTACTGCGTTATGAGCTTGTGGGGAACACGTATACCCTAGTTAATTCTCTCATCTTGATAACAACCAAAATTGACTTTTGTTTACTGATTACTTACTGAATGCTTACAATTTGTTTCACAAATCCCCTCCTTTTAATTACTTGTTTTTGGAAGTAATTTGACTAAACGAATATAATTGTCGGTTAAAGTTAAATCTAAACCATTTTCCTCGTGGGATCGACCCCAACCTACAAGTTGGATTCTTTACTTGATAACGATCGCTTATGCTTCTGAAAAGAGGTGTAATTTGAGCGTATCAAATTTTGGCGCCGCTACCGGGGAATCTGGCTATTAGATTTATTTTAACTACATTATTGAACTTTAGTCAAATATTTCCTAATTTTACTTTTTCTTTTTATTTTTGTCTCTCTCAGGTTCTGACTCTAGTGTATGCCAAGTACACAGAGCTAGGGTGAACCACTTACTCCTTATGATCCAGAGTTGAACCGAACTTTGCGAAGAATGAACAATCAAGGAGTTCAAGTTAATCCTATCGGAGACAATTTAGGTGATGGCGTTGAGGTGCAACCTCCGAGGAAAGTTGGTGGGGAAAACCAGGTTCCAGTTGAAAATTAATTGGGAGATGCATTGAGGGTGCAGGGTCCACCAGGCCCATGACTACATGACAACTATATGGGCAACGTCAATATTGTTGCCTCGGATGAACCTCTTGTCCTACCCCCTTTTCCTCCGAGGCACACATTTGTAGTGACCAGTAGCTTGATGCAGATGCTTACAACGAGGGGCTTGTTCTCGGGGTCGCCATCGGAGGACCCACATGCTCACATAGCCAAGATAAGGGTGGTTTGCAAAAGCTATGTAGGTAGACCAGACTTGGATATGGATGTCATCGGATTGCGAGTGTTCCCTCTATCACTGACAGACGATGCTGCTGTATGGTTCATTGATCTCCCTTATAACTCAATCTATACATTGGACCAACTGAGGGATGTGTTCTTAGCAAGATATTATCCAGTGTCCAAGAAGCTCAATCACAAAGATAGGGTCAACAATTTTGTGGCATTACCTGGAGAGTCTGTGAGTAGCTCTTGGGACAGATTCACTGCATTTGTAAGAGATGTTCCGAATCACCATATTGATGATGAGTCGTTGAAGAAATATTTCTATCGAGGTCAGGATGACAACAATAAAGCAGTGCTTGATACTATTGCTGGAGGATCATATGGTGAGTGTACATACGCGCAGATTGTAGAAAAACTGGAGAAGATCTCTCGCAACAATAAAATGGAGCACTAGGAGGTCGAATACTGGGAGAAACACATTTGCCTTTCATACTACAAACAATCAGTCTGCGGATGAGATTCGTGAGGAGATGGCTCAGATGAGGACCAAGTTGGGGTTGATATTGAAACATGTGAGCGGAAGTGCGGAAAAGGTAAATGTTGTGAACTACTTGACTAAAACTCCACCACCAATTGAAGAATGTTACTATGAAAAGGATGCTTATGCGGTGAATGATCAGACGGGGGGTTTCCGACCAAATGCCCAAGGATCCAACACGGACAATTGGCGCCAAGGTCAAGGAAATCAAGGTCGGAACTATGACAATTACAATCGAGAGGGTCAATATGTCAGGGATGGGAACTTCAATCGCGATAACAACTACAACCGGAACAACTATTGCAACAGAAATGATTAGGTTGGACCTTATGTTCCTCCTCAAAATCGGGAATTCGGTACTAGGGAAGCTAGAGGCAATGTGGCGCGTATTGAAGATATGATGCAGAAGATGATGAGAAGGTTTGATGCAACTGATGAGAATGTGAAGGAGATGAGAAATGACTTGTCTGGTACTGGTCAAAATGTTGATTCCCATGCAGTGTCAATAAAGCATCTAGAGCAACAGATGACTCAGTTGTCTACTACAGTGAACCCACATCAACCTGGCACTCTTCCTAGCAACACTATCCAGAATCCAAAGAATAATGGTCATTGTATGGCAGTTACTACTCGAGGGGGTAAGCAAACCATTGATCCACCAATGCCGTCTGTGGTAGATGTTGAGATTAGAAAAGAAGATGATGTGGTAGAGGTTAGAGAGGATTCTGAGAATGCGACTGAGAAAGAAGCAGAGATATCTCAGAAAGTGATCCCCATACCTAGACCTCCACCACCTTTTCCATGGAGGTTAGTGAAGAAGACTGAAGATGTTAAATATCGCAGGTTTATTACTATGTTGAGGCAGCTTTCCATCAACGTGCCGTTGATAGAAGCTTTGGAGCAAATGCCTGGGTATGCAAAGTTTATGAAAGATATGGTAACAAAGAAAAGGTCTGTGAGTTTTGAAGATGATGATCGAATGCAGCATTGTAGTGCTATTGCTACAAGGTCTCTTGTGCAGAAGAAGGAAGATCCTGGTGCTTTCACGATCCCATGTACTATAGGGTTGTTACACTTTGCTAAGGCATTGTGTGATCTTGGTGCTAGCATCAACCTCATGCCATTGTCTATTTATAAGAAGTTGGGTCTAGGTGATCCAAATCCTACTACAATGCGGTTACTTATGGCCGATCGAACCGTGAAACGGACCATTGGTGTACTTCATGATGTGCTAGTGAAAGTGGAGTCGTTTATCTTTCCGGCGGATTTTGTGATTCTTGACTGTGAGGTTAATTTTGAGGTTCCCATCATCCTTGGGAGACCATTCCTTGCCACAGGGTGTGCGTTGGTTGATATGGAGAAGGGGCAGATGAAGTTCATACTGAACAATGAAGAAGCAACTTTCAATATTTGTAGGTCCATGAAGCAGAGTGGTGAGCTCCAAACGGTATCTGCTATAACTTACAGAGTTGAGAGTGGACCAGAAGTGCAAATTGAAGAGCGACTAGGTGTCGAGGCACTAGCAACAATTATGATGAATTTCGATAGTGATGGTATTGAAGAATACGATGAGTTAGTAACTGCACTCGATAGGTGTGAATATAGGTCAAAACCAAAGAAGTATGAGTTAGACATGAAGAATCGTGAGTCCCCACCTGCGAGTCCATCTATTCTGGAGGCACCGAAATTGGAGCTTAAGGCTCTACCACCGCATTTGAGGTATGTATTTTTGGGTAGAGATAATACTTTGCCGGTCATCATTGCGGTAGATTTAAATGTGAGACAAGTAGAGTGCTTGGTGACTGTGTTAAAGAGGTTCAAGCGAGCTATTGGGTGGACTATTGCGGATATTATTGGGATTCCTCCCGGTATTTGTTCTCACAAAATCCAACTCATGCCAAATCACAAGCCTAGTATCGAGCACCAGAGAAGATTAAATCCACCTATGCAAGAGGTAGTTAAAAAAGAGATCATCAAGTGGTTGGATGCCGAAGTTATTTATCCCATTCCAGATAGTAGTTGGGTGTGTTCTGTGTAGTGTGTGCCTAAAAAGGGCGGTATTATTGTGGTTCCAAATGCGAGAAACGAGCTTGTTCCAATGTGGCCCCTGACCGGATGGAGAGTCTGCATGGATTATCGGAAGTTGAATGTGTGGATAGAGAAGGACCATTTTCCTATGTCATTCATGGACCACATGTTAGATAGACTTGCAGGCAAGGGTTGGTATTGTTTTCTTGATGGGTATTCGGGCTACCATAAAATTTCTATAGCTCCTGAAGACCAATAGAAGACCACCTTCACTTACCCTTATGGGACTTTTGCTTTCAAACGAATGCCATTTGGGTTGTGCAATGCTCCAACGACCTTCCAGCGTTGTATGATGTCAATATTTTTTGATATAGTGGAGGACACTATTGAAGTATTCATGGATGATTTCTCTATGGTAGGTGACTCTTTTGATCGATGTCTGGATCATCTGGCTGAGGTGCTTAAAAGGTGTGAAGACTACAATCTGGTGCTAAATTGGGAGAAGTGCCACTTTATGGTAAAAGAAGGGATAGTTCTGGGTCATCGGATTTCTGAGAAGGGCATTGAGGTTGATAGAGCAAAAGTAGAAGTAATAGAAAAGCTTCCACCACCTATCTCTGTAAAAGGTGTTAGAAGTTTTCTTGGGCATGCAGGTTTCTATAGGAGGTTCATCAAGGACTTCTCTAAAATTGCACATCCATTCTGCAAACTACTCGAAAAGTAGTATAAGTTTGATTTTGATGATGCTTGTCTGAGAGCATTTGGAGAGTTGAAGGATAAGTTGGTTACTGCACCTATCATTATTTCACTGGATTGGGGACAACCGTTTGAGGTAATGTGCGATGTGAGTGGCGTGGCGCTTGGTGTAGTATTAGGACAGAGGAGAGAGAAAATTCTTCACCCTATTTATTATGCTAGCAAAGCTATAAATGTGGCCCAAAAGAATTATACTGTGACTGAACAAAGACATATTGTGGTGGTTTTTGCCTTCGAGAAATTTTGATCCTACTTACTTGGTACTAAGGTCATAGTGCATACTGACCATTCTGCATTGAGGTATTTGATGGCTAAGAATGATGCAAAATCGAGGTTAATCAGATGGGTATTGTTGCTGCAAGAGTTTGATTTTGTAGTAAAAGATAGAAAGGGAACCGAAAATCAAGTTGCTGATCACTTGTCCAGATTAGAGGAAGAGGCGATGCAAAAGCTTGGTGATAAGGCAAAAATTAATGATGCTTTTCCAGATGAACAGGTATTGGCTGCTTCTCATGATCTGATTCGTTGGTTCGCAAACTTTGCTAATTATTTGGCAAGCGATTTGGTTCCCCCGGATTTGTCTATTCACCAAAGAAAAAAGTTTATACATGATGTGAAGAAATTCTTTTGGGATGAGCCTTACTTGTATCGTAGTTGTGCTGACGGTATTATTCATCGTTGTGTGCCCGAGGTTGAGATGTTGAGTGTACTTGAAGCATGTCATTCATCGCCTGTTGGTGGGCATCATAGTGGTATTCGGACTGCGCATAAGATTTTGCAATGTGGGTATTACCGGCCTACCATCCACCAAGATGCTCATGATTTCGCCAAGTCTTGTGATTGTTGCCAAAGAGAAGGAGGGAGTTCAAAGAGGCAAGAGCTTCCTATGAATCCTATATTGGTAATAGATTTATTTGATGTATGGGGCATTGATTTTATGGGTCCATTTGTGAGTTCACATGGGATGAAGTATATTTTTGTTGCGGTTGATTATGTATCGAAGTGGGTGGAAGCAGTTGCGTTCCCCAACAATGAAGGTAAAAGTGGTACCGCATTTTTGAAAAAGAATATCTTCTCCAGATTTGGTACACCGAGGGCGATTATTAGTGATGGAGGTTCCCATTTTTGTAATAAGTTGTTCAAGGCGCTACTTGAGAAATATGTTGTCTTCCACAATGTAGCCACACTCTACCATCCACAGACTAGTGGGCAAGTAGAAGTGTCAAACAAAGAGATCAAACAGATTTTGGCAAAGACTGTGAATGCTAACAGAACGGATTGGTCAAGAAAGCTTGATGATGCTCTATGGGCCTATCGCACTGCATACAAGACTCCCATAGGTATGTCTCCTTACCAACTTGTATATGGAAAGTCTTGCCATTTACCGGTAGAGCTAGAGCATAAGGCTTTGTGGGCGATGAAGAAGCTAAATTTGGATTGGGGCTCCGCATCTAATCAAAGAATGAATGACTTGAATATGCTTGATGAGTTTCGCCTCAAAGCTTATGAAAGTTCAGCCTTGTACAAAGAGAAGATGAAGAGGTATCATGATCAAAGAATTGAAAAGCGAGAATTTGTTGTAGGTGATCTTGTGCTTCTATTCAACTCTAGGTTGCGCTTGTTTCCGGGCAAACTCAAATCCAAATGGACCGAACCATTTTCACTCACAAAAGTGCTCCTCCATGGAGCGACTGAGCTTGAGAACAGTGAAGGAACAAGGTTCATGGTAAATAGGCAAAAATCAAGATCTATCCGGGAAATGCAGAAAATGTGCAAGAGGTTGTTCAAGCCTATGTTCTTGATGAAGTTTGAGTAATCAAGAGGCATGCGTCATGCCGCAACGTTAAATCAAGTGCAGCTTGGGAGGCAACTCAAGATGTACAATCTAGCCAACGATAGGTTTTTGCTTTCCATCTAGTAGTTTTCCTTGTTTAAGCTGATTTTCTGTATTAATTTAGATAGGGTTTTTAGTTTTGTATTAGTGGTGGCTAGAATTAGCATAGGGTCTGTGCCTAAAAAGTGTCCAGAAAATGTAAAAAGGACTAGCCTAATGGTTGCTACATGTGCATGTGCGCTATGACAAATATGCAGAAAATGGTCTGGTGCAGAGGTCTACAGACCCCATCGACGGTCCGTCGATCCATCCACGGACCGTGAATGGAGTCTGTAGATCCCAGGTAAGCCCCTAAACTTTTCCAAGTGTAAGAGTGATCTACGGTCCCAATCTACAGACCGTAGATAGACCCACAGACCGTAGACGGGGTCTTGTGGGTCCAAAACCCTAATACTGCCTGACCCGACTCGGACCCCTCCTAATTAAAATCCCCCAATTTTAAATCATTCCATTTCCCTCCATTTACTCCCAAACCGTTTCATAACTTCCCAAATCCCTTAAATCACTCTATAATCACTCCATCACTCCCCAATTAATCTTCCCTTTCTCTTCCCCCAAATCCTAAATTCCCTTTCTTCTCCAAAAGTCCACTCATCCCCAAACCTCCCACAAGGTCCGGTGTACGGGTTCGGTGCAACTAGGTGATTAGTGTGGTATTGCAAAGCTTAGTGTCATCACACAATCACACCACTCCTTGTTGCTTGTAAGGTAATAGACTTTCTCCCTCACTTTGAATTTCGGTTCATAGATTGAAAATAGAAAGTCGGGAGTCGGGTTTTAACCTTGGGTAATTAAATGTATGTAATTGCATGCTAAAATGTAAGTGATAAAACCCTTGGGACGATAGATTGTGATTATGGTGCCTTGATAGTGTGTTAAAACCTATCTAAATGCTAGTCTATATGTAAGTTTTGACTTAGGGTTCCGAATCTTGTATGAAATAATTATCAAATTGCATAATTGGAACCCTTAGAATGATGAACTAGTATGATTAAATGTTGAAATGCATGGTTAGACTAGGATACTGTTGAAAATGGTCAAATATGTGGGCTTGCAATTTAAGCATGTATGAACCCTAGCACAGATCCAATCCATGAGACCCCATCTACGGACCGTAGATCAATCTACGGACCGTAGTTCAGGTCCGTGGATGGATGCACTTGAAAATTTCACAAAGTGTGAAACCACAGAGGTAGACTACGGTTCGTCGATCAATCTACGGACCATTCTGTACATCCGTGGTTTCCATCTGTGACTAATATGGTTGGTCCTCTGATCCACGGAAGGGTTCCACGGACCGTAGATTAGTCTCCAGACCGTAGGTCCCTACCGTGGATGACCACTGTTGCCACTGTCTGAAATCTTTTTGGGTCTTTTGATGTTGTTCGTCTTTAGCTCTAAAATTATTTTGAGTATGTGTTTAGGTAGTTTTGGTACTAATAACCCTTCCACATGTACTATGGCACCCAAGAAGCCCGTCACTTATACAAAAAAGGGCAAGTCAAAATTTGTTGCCCCTAGCTTCAGGTTAATCGATGAAGATGACGATGTGGCGACGAATCCGGCATACATTGCTCCAACACAAGAACCTTTCCCACTGCACCCTGAGTCAACAGAGGCACCCCCCGAAAGGTGATTCCCGACGTAGTCACTGTCTCCCAGTCTGATGAGGAGCACACATTGATCGGGTCACCAACTAGGGATGCTTCTAGTTCAGAGAATGGGTCTACGTCCAGCTCCGAGTTTGCCCATGCTTCGGGCTCAGGGTCTAGCCATGCTTCAGGGTCCATTGCTAAAACATCCACAGGGTTCGGCCAAAATGAACAAGCAGCCTCGTCTGATGAGGCCACCAGTTCGGGAGAAGTCCAGGTGCCACGAAGCTATGACGCTGATCCGGTGGCTGGAGAGCCAAACAGATGGTGTGTTGAGGGGCAATGGCAAATCTACCGGGATGCCAAAATGCTGAATGAGAAAGAGAAAATGGTCCGGCTTATTACTGAAGAGCGCAGAGTCCTCACGGGGAGTTTACACACTATTCTCGATATCCACCGGCTTTTTCAGCTTCACAAGTGCGACTGGATGGCTCTAGACCCTGGGACTTATAGCGAGGAGATTGTGCGGGAGTTCTATGCCTCTTATGCTGCCACTCTCTGAGGTTCGATTGACAAGAGGTCTAAGCCCACAGCCCAGGACCCTATCACTTCTACTATGGTTCGAGGTTTTCCGGTGGATATATCACATGCCACCATCAGTCGATTCCTTTATGGCCCTGGCCCTGCTTACACTTGGGCTCTCAACAAGGCCGAATTTGATTACAGATGGGATGTTGTGAGGAGTGGAGCCTTCATGCGTAATGCAGAGCAGATGGAGGCTATTATACTTTGGTTGGCTAAATACATTGCTGCAGATGGCGAGCGTGCGGAGTGGGTCACCGCACCACGGTTGGGTATCCGAAAGGCCACATTAAATTTTTTGGCCAAGTTCTTCTGGTTGTTGGTGCGTAACAAGGTGTCGCCTACAAAAGCTGACAACCAACTCATATGGGACAGAGTTGTCATGGTTGCAGCATTAGTAGCAGGATTGGAGATTGACTTTGCCAGCATGCTGCTTGCAAAAATTCACGAGAGGGCGTTCAAGACCTCCACTACTTACTCCATTCCATGTTTAGTTTTCCAATTGTGCAGGGACTCTGGAGTACCGATCTGGCACTGTGATAGGTTGATCCACCCTACGGGGACCTTAGATGTTGGCCTGATTTGGGACGAGGTGAATGTGGCAGCACCTCACAGAGGGCCGCATATCGATGTGCCACTGGGTACTGATTTAGTAGATGTTGTGGAGCAGATGCAGGGTGATGAGCCTGCCCTTCCAGCCCACACTGATGATGCCCCAGTCTCCTCTTCACAGGCCGCTAGTCAGGCCCCCAACTCATCTAGAGCCACCCCACCTTCGGGAGCCAATGTTATACCACTGGTCCGAGTCCAGAAGTTAGAGGCTCATATGGCCACCTTGATGCACCATATTAAGCCCTAAATGTGGAAGTTGATTGCTGAGTCCGAAGAGAGAGTAGAAAAGAGGATGGAGGCGAAAATGGACCATAAGGTCCAAGCAGTTCACAAGCGGCTCGATGCCTTCGAGTTGAGAGTTCTAGAGAGGCCAGCTCCCACTACTGATATGTCCTCTTTTCGAACCGAGCTAGCTATTCTCTGGGCCGATATTGATGCCATCCTGGCCACACCAGTTGTTGAACCACAGGCTGCACCCTCTGCATTAGGCGATGATACAGTCCTGGGTGCACTATTCAGTGGAGATGATGCAGAGGAGCGGACTGAGCCTACACGTGCCCGCAGTAAGAGGCACCGATCTAGTCACAAATCTGAGCTCACGGAGGAGGAAAAGGCTAGCAAGAGGCAGCGCAGGCAGGAGAAAAAGGCATGAAAAACCTCCATATTTGATGAGCAGCTGAGGCAGCAGAGGGCCCGTGAGATGATTGTTAGAGCATCGAGTTCTATGCTCGTGAGGATTTATATGAGCACCACTGAGGGTGCAATTAGAGTGCCAGATAGCTCTACTGATGGTGTTGTCCTTGTTGATGTGGGCACTACTGAGGGTGACCCAAGTGATGATTTAGTGGGCTCCGGGAAACCAGACCCACCCGCTTGTTGATGAGTCTTTGGCGCTATGCGCCACAGGTTTGCTTCACCCAATCCATTATCTTTTACTATTTTTATATGCATTGGGGATAATCACATCTAGTTTTGTTGGGGGTGGGGTAATGGATTGTGAGTGATAGGGTGAAGTCTGAGTAACCCAACTCATAATCCTCTCTTGGGGTTTTCTTGTCTGTGTTCTTTTCCCTCGAGAGACTATTTAATTTATGTTGAACCGGCATGTGTTAGGATCGTATTGTAGAAGCATGGAAAGTAATGAAGCATGATGGCTTATGAAAAGTGATACCCGTTCAAATATTCATATGTGTGCTAGAATTAAGTTAAATGTGTTGGCTCTGAGTATGACATTAATATGAATCAACTTGATGGCATGACTTAAGCTAAACCTTAAACTGGGTAATCTGATAATCTGATAATGAAATTATGTGCCAAGAGTGTGTGAGAATAGTTGATTGTTCAAACAATTTTTGTGCCAATCCAGAACTTGCCCGGTTAGTCATGCTAAGACAATCTACTCTAGAGGATAGGAAGTGATAATATGCCCTTGTTCTGATAAGTTCACAAATTGCCTAAAAGAAGAATCCAATCAAATGAAATAAATGTTCCCTTTGATCCAAATAATTTGAGCCTAAATTAGACCATTTCTTTCTAAACCCCTAACTCACCTTCCCATAATCTACTATGTTGGCCCCGGTCCCTCCTTGAACATGTGGACCTCGACTTAGGCCAAGAGCCTAAGTTGAGGGTGGCTAATGTAAAAAGTAACTTCAATCTTGGCCCTGATCTGACATCGGGCATTGTGCACCTCAACCAATGGAAAATCCATAAGTTGAGGGTGGTTATGAAAGAGGTAACCGAAAGAGAAATGGGTATGAAAAGAGTTTGATGTTGAAAAGAGAGGAAAGGATGTGACTTGTTGAAAGCTAAAGAAATGAAAAGAAAAAAAGAAGAAGATGAAAGTGAAAAATAAAGAGCTACAAAGTTTAAAGTCACAACCATGGTTGAAGAAAATCAAGGGAAAGAAGGTAAAACGGTAGGATGGCAAAAATAGGAAAAAAAATAGAGGTTGAAAGCCTAGTGTAATGTCAAGGAGGGCAGAAAGTCACTAAGAAGTACCCAAATGTATCACACCTGACCCTGAGCCTACGTTACAAGCCAAGAAAGTCCTATAGTGATCCTAGAGTCTAGTTTGGAGAGTCTAAGCAGTGAAAATAAAGGCAAGCATATAGTATTGAACACTAATTGTACTTGAAGTTACTTCTGAGTGTGAGTGTTGAATGAATCATTGTACTCAAATTTATATTCATTGTGTGAAAAAGGGATTTCGTTTGAAGTAAGGGCACTAGTTACATTGTCGGAAAGTTGGTACCTTGGTGATAGTAAAACAGTGTATGTTCTGTGTTGGTTGGTCGATCTTAGACATATTTTGATCCGCATGAATTAGCTTGACGCGTCTAAGAGAACAGATTTTGCACCCGAAAAGAGAGTTGGAGTAGAGAGCCATGTGATTGTTTGTGCGTGAATTACTTGCTTATATACAAGTGTCGTTTAGAGTTTTAGTGCGTCGCTTGAGGACAAACAACGAATTTAAGTTGAGGGTGTTGATATACCATGAGTTTACAGTATTGTTAATGCATTTCACTTAAGAGTTGTGTGTGTCTAAGACCTGTTTGTATTGGTTTTTATGTGTTTTTATCATGTTTTGCAGGAAAGATGTTTAGGCGCAGAAGTACAGAGACAGCTGAAAGAAATGCAGAAAAGGGCATCTACGGAGGTGATCTACGGACCGTAGGTCCAGTGACTCTCCTTAGATGGTGACCGTAGATCAGCAGGCAAGGCAAATCAGGGAAATCTGACCAAGTGTGGAACCACGGTGGCCATTGACGGTCCGTAGATTGATCTACGGACCGTCCTGTTGATCCGTAGAATGATACTGCGAGGATTCCAGTACCTAATTTTTGAAGATTCTAAGTGTGGAGCTACGGAGAGGGATTGACAGACCGTATATCGATCTACGGTCCATACTGGTGTCTCATCGTTTGCTTCAGAGAAGCTAATTTTTGGAAGCTGAAATATTTTGTAAGTCTTGGCTGACGGAAGGGACTCACGGACCGTAGATCCATTACGGTCCGTGAGTCAGTCTCGTGGAATGAAGACGCGTGCCTGCACAAACTTTCCTTATTTTGTTTCCCTTTTAATTTAGGACTTGTTTTCTATAAATAGGGTACGTAAATCTCATTTTTGGGGTTAGAAATTATTACTTTTATTCTAGTTCTTGACATGGGAGATTAACTTGCAACTTTAGCAATGCTTAATTTCCTAAGTTCATTTTGAAGATTTTGGTGTCGCAATTCAAGTTGAATTTTTGGGTTTATTATTCTTCTTACGTAAGTTCATAATTATTTCATCTAAAATAATGAATTGTGTTCATATGATTATGGGTAACTAAACTCCACAACTAGGGTTGTGGGAACCATGAGTGATTAACAAAGTATGAATAGTAAATAAGCAATTCTTGAATAGTGTTTTACATGCATTGATAATTCTTTCGGTTAGAAGTCTTTTTAGCGGTTGCAAACGTTAGAACTCGCCTTGTTGCTACTTGCCGGACCAAGGAGGTAATCACCAAGAAAAGAATTATCAACATAGATTTAGTGTGGTACTATCTAATGGTCTAGTGTCGATTGGTGTGAAGTAATAACTAAGCCAAACATCGATGTGATGTCTAATATGAGGTAAAGGTAAGGGTTAGTAAATTATACACACGTAGCCGAACTAAGGTGCGGGGTGAAATTCTCTAGATGTCGGACCAAGGATTTAGAGATACCTAACTTATCACTTTGCATGTAGTACACTAGGAAATGATTGTTATTACTAGGATTACTGCATTATGAGCTTGTGGGGAACACGTATACCCTAGTTAATTCTCTCATCTTGATAACAATCAAAATTGACTTTTGTTTACTGATTACTTACTGAATGCTTACAATTTGTTTCACAAATCCCCCCCTTTTAATTACTTGTTTCTGGAAGTAATTTGACTAAACGAATATAATTGTCGGTTAAAGTTAAATCTAAACCATTTTCCTCGTGGGATCGACCCCAA